>CAMOHE010030289.1:0-29174 GCA_946598075.1 Artocarpus hirsutus | reverse complement strand
ATATATAAGAGAATCACGTGAAACATGATTCCAAAAAAAAAAAAAAAAGAAAGAAGAAGAAGAAAGGAGGTTACGTTACTTTTACTTTATATATACATATATATATATATAAAAGAGAATCACGTGAAACGTGATTCAGGGAAGGAAAGAAAAAAAAAAGGAAAGAAGATGTAACATATATGTCAGAACTTTTCCTTATATATATATATGTATATGTGTGTGTGTGTGAGATACGAACCAAGTGATTCGGGAAAGAAAGAAAAGAAAAAAAAAAGGAAAGGGAAAGTTAAAAGGTTACAATCTTGTAAAATATATCCTTTCTTCATATGTGTGATACGGTGATTATTTTTCATATTGAAAAGTCAATTGAAAAATAACTAATTGCTCAGATATAAATAGGGAGAGATAACAGTTATCTCAAGAGTTCTTTCATTCACGTAACTTTTGCAAAATACTCTGAGAGAAAAACTAAGAGTTCTTCTCTGAAAAAGGTCTGCTATCTCATATGTTGAGTACATAGCATATTCAAAAAAGTGTGAGGAAAATTCATTCTTGTAGTTTGACATCCACTCGTCTTTCCATTGGTGTGGAAGCTTGGATTGGAAGATCGTGGTGTCAAAGAGGAAAGCTAGGATACCCTGATAGTCTTCAAAAGGTTTGTAAAATTCCTGAAGCTTTCTTTTATTAATTAAAATTATATATCTATTCCCGATGAGCAAAGTTTTTAGAAAATTTTTGTTTCTCAATGATCCACCTCTTCCTCTGCCTTTCATATTTTAATTCCAACACCAAACTCACATGATTAGTTTTTTGGACCCAAGTTTTTACTCTTTTCTCACAAGAGTCTTTAAATCCAAACACTATTTCAAATTTTATTCCCTTTTCAAATTAAAATCAGTTAACATCCAAACATCAATTTGGATTATAATTTCAAATCATACTTTTTAAACTTTTCATCTGAAACTAACAAATTTTAAACTATCACATTTCAAACCCACAAACAAAATAGACTCGAAGTTTCCAAATGTAACACCCGTCAAATTTTTATGTAATGGATTATGTCATGTTAATAACGACGTTAAGTGTTATATTTATGATATGTGTATGATATATAATATAACGGTGCTAACCATTTTATTTTAAGCACTATGACAGGTGACACTCACGTGGAATTGATGTGCTCAAGTGTTCATGTTATTAATGTTATATGTTTAATCATAATTTTATGATAATTTAATGTTTTGATGAATTATCGTATGTTAGGGCAGATCGGTAGGCCGGACCATTTAGTTCGATAGGCCGAAATGACCCCCTCCGAAACGGCAGGCCGATGGTATATCATCGGCAGGCCGATGACAACTGACGAGCAGTCAGCAGAAATTCCACAAAATTTGTGACAAGGTTAATTATGTGATTGAATGATTTATTTCTGATTGGATTGGCACATTTAATCATTTATGGAATAATTTTCTCATTTTAGGAAAATTAACATTTGACTTTTGATTGATTGGACTTAATTGATAAGTATTTCCCATTTTTTTAAAGAGGCAAAATATGGTAATTGTTACAAAATTGATGAACTTCCCTTATTGCTTCCCATTTTCCATGCAAATTAGCCAAACATAGTAAGAAAATTTCTAAAATATCTCTCACATTTTATGCCATTTTCATTTTCACATAAACGCTCTCGCTCTCTCTCTCTCTCTCTCTCACGTTTTCTCTCTTTCATTCTCTCTCTTCTTATCACATTTCTCTCCTTCTTCTTCCTCTCGAATTCCCTGCTATTATTTGAAAGAAATATTGAAATTTCGTTTGGGTAAATTCAAGGAAGCTTGGGAAGAATTTGTTTTAAGGTAAGAATTCATTTTTTCGGTATTTCTAAAATTGTATTTCTTCTTTGATATCCGACTGCTATAACTCTTTCTAGGAATGTTATTTTGCTCTGAAATTTTTATATGTTGTTCATGTATGTGTTATGTGTTAACCCTTAAAATTTCACATCAATTGGATTTTTCTATGAAAAGTTATGAATTTTCTTCTCTCCGTCACACACAGTAAATTATTGCTGATCGGTTGTGTTGTACATATGTATGGGTGTTGTTCTTAATGCAAATGAATGTTGATGTGCACAAAATTTGGTAAATATGTTCATGAATATGTTAAATTATGGACTGGATAGTTTGGTAATGATTTGATCAATATTTTATGTGTTATGAAATTTTTATGGATGTCAGGTATTTTGACTGTTTTAAAGGTAAATGGTTGAACTTTTATTGTGTGACATTTTTTTTTGTATGAATTAAATGATTTTATTTGGTGATGAGAATTTTTGTACTACTGTAATTATATGTTAATATGATGTCATATGAATTTTGAGGTTTAAATACATTTATTTTAATTGTTTAAGAATAATTATTGCATGTAATTCATTGACTAAACTGTTTATAGTTATTTTTGTCTATGAATTCAAACACCCGTTTTGGATTGTACGAAATTATTTTAAGGTAATTTTTGGTTATGATGAAGTTCTTAGTGTTTATTTCATGCAGGATTTTTATGGATTTATTTTGGGGTGTAAATAATTTATTATGTGAATGTTTGTAGGGAATGCTCACTGAATTGTTTTGCTGGTAGATTCTGTATTGAATGTTATGTGATTTATTTAAATTATTAAATGAAATTTTTATGACAAAAGAAAAATCATGGTGATAGCTTTATGTGTTATCTTTATTCCTGTCAAATTTGGTACTCAAATTATATGTGAATGTAAAGTTATTAATTTTTAAATTTATAAAGGTTAGAAATATAAGTGTTGTTTTAATGTTTTATGGTTAATGAAAAATGTAGTATGAATTGTCACGTTTCAAGAGATGAATGTATGTATGATGTTATATGAAATGGATTTTATGTTATGGTAATTAATTCATTTAAAATAAATGTTAATTGCCAATTTATGAATGTATGACATGAACACAATATGAAGTGAGCACATCGAGACCGCGGCATCGTCACCTACAAGATAAGGTTAAGTAAACTTTAAGAGGTAAGTATATTCTCACCTGCAACATGATGTGTTTATGAAAAGTATGTGTTTACGAAAAGTATGAGTTTGTGAAAAGTATGAGTTTATGAAAGGTTTGAAATATATGTTCATGATGGTTTTATGATGATTTCTCATAATGATTTTGCATGAAGTATTATTATGAAAATTTATGCATGTTTTGATGATAATGTTTTTCAAAACATGAAAGTATAAATATGTATATATGTATCACCTAAATAAGTGTTGCACACCCAATGAAATGTTAAGTTATGATATGATATGTTATGTGTCATGTTTGGTTTGGGATTAGCTACCCCTCTCTTCTCATGATGGCGCTCCTATGATGATGATGTTATGGTGCAACACTTGGCCCTTAAGATAAAACAAATAAGTTTTAATATGGTTGATATAATGCAAGATATATTCCTTATGAAACTATGCCTAGTGCACTATTATGATGATGATGATGATGTTCATAATTGTTTTAAGTTGTGAGATTTACAAATGTACTTACTAAGCATTAGCTTATTCAAGTTTATATCATGTTGCAGATAGAGGTAAAAGAATCATGGAATAGGTGGAGGACCAAGATGGGCGTGTGAGCTAAGCAAGATGAATTGCAAAGCGCCAAGAAAGAAAGAAGTTTTATAAATTTTGAAACTATGTTTATTTTTATGTTTTTATCTCTGAGTTTGTTTATTGTTTTCACACCTTGAAGTTTTGAAACTTGTTTTAAAAACTAATTTCAAATTTTTTTTTTAAGTTCGGCTTGCCGACCATTACTGGTCAAACTACAGAACTTATTGCTCTCAAAATTTTATTTTTGCAAAGCCTTGGGCGGCCTGCTGATGGTTGACCTTCTACCTGCCGGTCGAGTTTAGCTTGCCGAAATCTAAAGTTTGGCCTATCGAACTGTGTTCAAAGAATTTTATTATTGTCTTCAAAGGTTAATTTAATTTTCAATGATATTAGCAAACTATTTACAGGATGTTTATGGAAAAACGAATTGTTATAATTAAGTAATTTATAATTTCTCGTAAATTGTATAAAAAAAAATGTATGTACGGATCCTGGGTATGCTTTTCCAAACTATGATTTCAAATACATGTTATTATTTTATAATAGTTTTGCTTCAATTAATGGTTAAATGAATGAATGTAACGACATTTGTGACGTCCTTAAAAGGGGGCGTTACACCAAATTTGTTCAAAGTTGACTTTTGCTTGCACTTGTATCCATTTTGGTCTCAAAAAAGTTTCTCTACAATACAGATGTAATTTATTCCTTAATTTCTTGATATTGTGAGTTGATCTCTTGATGCCCTTAAATCTACCTTTTACTATTTTGATACAGTGGCTCCACGGATTTGTTATCAACCTAATTCTTCGATTGCTCACATGCTGCTTGGTTGTTCTAGACGATTTGTGCCTCTAAATCATTCTTTTTAGTTGAAGATGTAGGGTGAGACAAGCTACAAAATTTCAAAAGTAAGTCCCTTACTCACTAATCGATGAAAATTGACTTAATGAGTGCTTTGTTAGTCTTTAGAATCGTAAAATGGCTATTAGGTTTGGTCTGGTGTCCATTGAAGTTCTCATCCAACTTTAGGTTGCCTAATGAACGCATTACTTGGCATGTTGCCACTCATTTGTGATTCCATATTGTGGGATACAACCAAACTACAACCATGTTGGATGTGGATGGAATGTGCTGTAGAAATCTAAAGACCAAGGTAGGTCACTTAGTGGTTCACAATGATGGTTTTATGCATATGATGTTCCAAACTATTGAAAGCAAGCCATTCAAATTGATTTGGTTATTAAGTGGGGATTTCTTTTTTCATTTTCACAAATTCAAAAGTTTTTACTTTGAGTCATTGGAAGAAACCTATTGGTGGTCCTTGATAAGAGAGTCAAAATTTGATAGGTTTTGAAGGGAGTACCAAATTAATCCTTGCTAAAAATATTGTCGTTATTGAATATAAGTGTGAGCAAGGGTCGTTCCTGCAAAAGATTTGTTCTAATTAATTAGTTATTCACTCTAAGACCTAAGACAACTAAAACTAAACATAAAATTAGGGGTTTTGATTTTTTAACTAAATTATTAAATTAAAGAAAACATAACAAAATAAATAGATAGAAAACAATGAAAATAAAACGAGTTAAAAGATCATTCTCCACTAGTAAATAATAACTATAAAATTAATCACAGAAATTACTTTTAATTCTTGATTGAAACTACCAACCATAGATAACAACAAGCTTTGGTATCCCAATCTTTCATTAATGAATCATTCAATAAAACAAGATCTTTATTAAATCTCTTTCTATTAAATAACCTAGAGCATGCTTTCTAGATCTAACCTAACAAAAGCATTAATATAAGAAAGATAAATTAATCGAAGTAACAAACACACAAAAGCTCGGTTCATTCAACCTAGATTATGTTTTACATTACAATCAAAGCTTCCTGCAATTGTAGACCATAATTTGCTACTGATGATTAGAAAAGGAAAACAATTACAGATCAAACATTCCAATATAGTAATCAATAATTCTCAAGTCCTATTTAGTTGCGTACTCAAATAAAACAAGGAAATAATCATAAACAATAATTATAGAAAAACATAAACAATCTCAATTAGAAAATCAGAAACAATTTTGACAATCAATTAAATAGCCATGTCTAGGACGTTGAAATCACCCTCAATCAAAAATAAAACAAAACTAAAAACATAGAAAAAGAAAAGAAAGAAAGAATAAGAAAAAGAATGGTTATGGTGATGAAGAGTCTTTCACAAAAATGATACTTCTTAAGCCATCATGGGAGCCTCTCTCGCGTCTCTTATTTTGATCTTTTAAACTATGAAAAAGGGACAGTTATTGTGTTCTAGAATGGGGTGTTTATAGTTTTGCAAGATAGGGTTGAAAGGGAATTTGGGCCTTTTTTAGACTAAAAATTAGGTGAAATTGTTTCTGCATGTCACGGCTTGATTTCCCTCACTACAGCTCGCTTTTTCTCATGAAGTCATGGATTTTGCTCTGCTAGGTGTTGCGGTGGCCATTTGAGGCGTTGCAGCACTCATCGTGGCCACATGGGCCTGATTTGCTACTCAATGGGTGCTGTAGTACCCAAGGCTAGCTTCACGGCCTCCTAGTGGCCACACAAGCACTATAGTGCCTGTCAGCTGTAACGACCCACACCTCCACTTAGCATGATATTGCTCGCTTTGGGCCTAAGCCCTCATGGTTTTGCTTGAGCTTCACTCCAAAAGGTCTCATGCCATTGGTTGGTGGTGTCATTACTTATGAACTATTACCTATGACTATTTCCAAGCGATGTAGGACTGCACAGCCTACCATTTCTTGGCCCTCTTTGCCTTAAGGGAATTCTAGTTCTCATAATCACCCCACCTTTGGGGTCCCAACGTCCTCGTTGGCCATACTTTTGGCTGGGTCAAGTTTTTGATACCATCTGTAACGACCCGTATCTCCGCTTACCATGATACTGTCCGCTTCAGGCCTAAAGCTCTCATGGTTTTGCTCTTGGGCTTCACCCCAAAAGGCCTCATACTATTGGGAGGTGGTGTCATTACCTATGAACCACTACCTATGATCATTCCCAGGCAATGTGGAGCTGCACAACCCATCCTTTTTTGGCCCTCTTTGCCTCAAGGGAATTATGGTTGTCACATCAGCTAGGTCACAATACCCCTATCTTGGGTTTTTGGCATGAAATTCTCCGTTTTGTAGGCCGCGGCTCTTGTTCTTTATGCTACATCACCCAACAAAATGGGAGATGTAGAGATTTGATTCTTTAAGCTCCTAAATCCTGGTTTTTCACCCTTTTTTATTTTATTGTTTCAAAACACATATAAAACACAAAAACACATAAAAAAAACACAAGAATACTGAGAAACTAACAAAAAAACACAAGAAAGAATGATACAAAAATATGTGAAATCAAGCACTTATCACCTATGCTTTTTGTCTAAATTTCTCTCTCCTTGTGTTTGACTTGCTCAAATGATCTTCCAAGTAAAAAACTCAAAACTCTTCTTCTTTTGGTTCCAAATTGCATTTGTGGTTTCTATTTAAACCATCTAGATTGGTT
The DNA here is from genome assembly GCA_946598075.1 of Artocarpus hirsutus. Classification (NCBI taxonomy): domain Eukaryota; kingdom Viridiplantae; phylum Streptophyta; class Magnoliopsida; order Rosales; family Moraceae; genus Artocarpus; species Artocarpus hirsutus. Next base: position 22,018 of record CAMOHE010030289.1, on the reverse strand, counting down.
CAATTATCATAGTATTTTGTTGCTAGGACTTAGAAAACTCTTTTCTTTTCTTTTGATTTTCTTAGAATAATCAAAGAGGTAAGAAGGAAAATGAAGTTTTCTCAACCTAGCATACGATTATGGGTATGTTTAACAACATTGTCTCCTTAATTGTTGCTAATTTAGCTAAGTAGGTGATTGAGCTGTCACAATCTAAACCAAAATAGAGCAAATGTTGTGAGCCTACTCAATTGAGAACTTATGCACAGAAGGTAAGGGAAAGTACAAAAGTTAAAACTTTCTTGAGATAATCCAAAGTCTTTTTTGATCAATAAGGATGTGGTCAAACTTTTTAAAAAAAATTCAGGGTTCTAAAGGGAATAGAACTTTAGATATCCGACCAAAAGAGAGTGGATAACCCCTATAAGGATGGTTGGTTTGCCATATATCCAAGGTTCCTCAAATTGAGCATGATCAGGCAACTACTACCCTTCTCTTGCATTGAAAATCCTTAATAACTATCATCTAGCAATTTCGCACCTAATGCCTAACTCATGGCATGTACTACTTAGTGTCTCGGCCTTGGGCATCAAGATGGGTGTCTACTTGAGCAATAAGGACTTTTGTGCCTTAAAGTTTTTGAACAAAATTTTGAGTTCAAAAGGTTTATATCTTCTTGATGTGCTAGTGAAACTTATTAATCATCAAAGATGTGAAGTCAATGAATTATGGCTAGAAGAACCAATATGTCATGGTTAGGGGTTTGGTTGATGCCCCCAACTATCAATAGGTGACTTCAGTTAAGGAAGTTCGTGTTAGTGATGTGCCCTAGTCCAATTATGTAATGACCATATTTTGACTTTGTTACATTTGTATTTTATTAATAAAGAGGCATTTTTATTATTGTTTTTTATTCTAATTCCATGAATAGTTAATTCTGTCTAAGATCATCAAGTATGTGACTTGATAGTAAAACTCTGAGGTGAAAATTGAATTCTATTCTAAATTATCCCTTGTCAGTCATTATTATTGGGATAATAATGAACGAAGACTAGTATGAAGTTTGACTAATTATTATGTTTTACTAATCATGTGTATGAGATACTAAGTCAACTTATAGATATATATTTGAGAAATAATGTATTGTATCGACCAGCTATGAGAATACTGCATGGATAATTGTCATAAGTGATTCTCATCACAATAGTATTATCCTAGTCCTCTGACCTAAAATCACCATTGTTTCCTACATGACAAGTTCTATATTTTGACACATTCTAATATTATCTTTAACAGGATGATGGAATGGATTGTTGTTAGATATAGATTGAATCATGTGAGGAATATGAGTGATTAAGAAGGAATTTGTCCCTCATTTATTATGAGAAAGATATCTATGGGCCCCTCGATAAGTTAGACTAAAGAAAAATTTATTGCCATACTAGAATGAATTGATAAGGGTTATCAATATCAGTCTACTTAAGATCGAGAAATAATATGATTGAATAGTATAAGGATGACATAAGCCATGCCTTATGTTCAATCAAGGTATCTAGTGACAAAAGGACTTTAATACTTATTGTAGATTACTGACATTTGCATAACTTGGATAATCATAATGTCTTGCTAGAGGTCGCTTATGATTTGTGGGTTAGAAACAGAATTTCAAGCCCACTACCAATGTTATGTGAACCTACAGGGTCGCACACTTAGAATAGACCAAAAACAAATTTTGGGTTTACTGTATCTAGGTTCAATGAACCTGATAATGTCCAGATTCTATGTACTAGATATGTCTAGGTTCATTGAATCTAACATTATCTAGATTCTCTAAATCATATTCGAATTACAGACATTATCTAGATTCTTTGAATCATATTTGAATTACAGTTTACCCTAGTTTAAATCTGACTTTATCTCGAAGTCAATGGATATATATATATATCTGGTTTTAGGGTTTCTAACTAAATCAAGAAGAAAGAAGGCATTCTGTTATTCTAAAATTAGAGAGAGTCATTTAATGCAAAGGAGAGGGTGCTAGCATACCAATTCATTTTTAAGGGAGTCTATTCATGTGGATACCTACAGAGGATGTTGCTCTAAGTAACAACTTCTGAATCCAATCTTAAATACAAAAAGCTCGAGTTAGGGTGTCATCGGAGTGAACCCACTCTCTTCCTTCTAGAAATCTTGCCCCTTTTTATTATCCTGGTAAGATTGTATACTTTCCTATCAATCTAATCAAATTCCATGGATCCTGCGAGGGTTTTGTGGGAATTAATTTTAATTTTTCATTGTTTATTTGAATCACAAAATCTAACAAAACCCAATAGGTCGACCTATTGAGATCTTGAGTCAACTTTAGTATGTCTGCTTGCTTTTAAAAAGTCGATTTCCTAACCTTTTTGCTTGTTTGTTGAGCACGTTTAGCATAAAGTCCCCACAACTTAATGACAAATTACAAGATTAGATTTCCAAGCTCCAAGTTACTAACAACCCAAGTTCTCGATTCATTTTAAGATGCCTTCTATAGTCGCTGCTTGGGAAACCATGATTGGTAAACCATAATTGCTTTTTGAGTTTGGAAGCTTGGTTCCAAGTTAATTCTAAATTTTATACTCTGTGCAAATTATCTAACAAGGCTTGGCCTTAGCTTGTTTCTTCATTTGCCTTTTCAAGATGTACTAGGACTTAGGCTACAAATGCTTGAAGTGCCACATAGAAACAGATAACTCCAAAGTGAAGAAGATAGAGATCGAGCTAAAGAGACATTTGGATTGTCTCATGAAATCCCTCACTTTGGGGGAAAAGAAGGTCACTACACTTCTTGACAAAGCTAGAAAGGTAGAGGGAAAAGTTTAAGATGGCATCTTGGTTGGGTTATTATGTTGTGAACTTTGGACTTTCCACAAGTTTATAGATAATAGGCTCGAAGAAATGAAAGGCATAGCTGAGATTGCTTGTTAGAGGAAGTGTTATTTGATTATAAGAATAGAGGAAGAAGCCCCTAAGAAGTCGACTCATGATGCGGCTTCGACGATTGATGAAGAGTGTTGATGCCACCATTGAGGAATCGATGATGATTGAAGACTGAGATCCGTTAAGAATAAGTCATTTAAGGAATAAGTTTAAGTGACTGTATTAAGGAAGGAGCCCCATGTTGCTTAATGATTTTTCTCTTTTTTCATTCTTTTTTTTTTTTTAAAAAGTCTTGACAATATTTTGCCCATTGGTTTGCAGTGACCTTGGGTTTTAATTTTCAACCCTTATTTTGGGGGCTACAACCCTATTCTTCATTTATGTTTGCTTTATGTAGTCAATCGTTCATTGCCACATCGGACATTTATGAGTTAATATGTTCAAGTTGTCATTAATGTTCTTATGTGTTTACATGTCGACCAGACTCGTTGATATAGTCGATCTATAGTGTGTCGACTATAATTTGGGGTTAGTCATTATTTTGGCTTATTACCACCCCTCCCCACGTCCCCCACCCAAAAAAAAAAATCCAAAGTCTTATTTGTACTATTTTATAAGTCGGATAAGACTTTACAAGATTGAAATTTGCCTAAAGGGGAGAAATAGATTATTAAGGATAATGGCAACACAAGAATCGGGTTGCACCAACATGGCCGTCAGCTTCGAGTTGAGAGTTGTCCTTACATATGATGTTGGCATCAACTTTTCCAGCTGACATCAACATGTAATAGATGGTATCGATATAGGGATCATCAACATGTAATAGATGGTATCGATATAGGGATCATCGTGTGTAACCTTATTAGTGAGGGTTTTGACCCGATAACAGGACCTTCATCCACTATTGGAGTTTCCGCTAGTGTTGAACTGTGAATTAGGTACTCCTATAGCTTTGACTTGCCAATCAACTACACTTGTAAGTAATGGTCGTCAAGGGACTCCATAACACACCGCAAGATTGATCATTCTTGATTTAGTGTTGCTCATCATGGGAAACTTCTCGTGTCGAAAAAATAGTCGTATAGACAAAGTAGAATTTTAAAATTTTAATTTATAGGATGCTAGCACATGTTGTTTGTAATGAACAATAAATTATTGAATAATTTAATGCATACTGCTCAAAGACGAAAACCAAACGCCTAAAGCATAAACTTGTAAATCTCCACCAAAATCATCACCATCTTTCCCCTTTAATAGATCGTTGTGTGTAGAAGCATAATGTAACAAGTCTTCACGACCCTAGTTTCTCCTTACAACCATTGAAGTACTTAAAAAAATTAATTGCCAAAGGTGAGAAATTAATTCTCCCTCTATAATTACACTTTAGCAGTTTAAAGACATCAAAGAGACCTGTAACACCTCGAATTTAATTAAGTGATATTAGTGTGTAAAATGGTGAATTAGTATGCGATAATGAATGTTTTAAACTTAATTTGATTGTTTTATGAAATCTCTAAATTAATGTTATTTTTTATTATTTTAATGATTTTTAATTACTCTTAATTATTTTTATTTGTTATTTTGAATTTTGAAACAAAACAATTTGATAAATACCAACCACATTCTTTCTCAAAACCGTAGGTGGTACATGGTTTCTTTTACTGGTTTTTGCCTCCCCTTTTTATTTATTTAAACCCCTATCTCCCTTTCTCTCCCTCTCATGCCCATTCTCTCTCTTTCTCTCCTCACTCTCTCATCTCTTTCCTTCTCTATCACTGCCTTTCTTTCTCTCCCTCTTTCTCTCAAATTTTTGAATCAAAATCAAGCCCAAGCTTCGGTTTTCAGTGGATTGGAAGCTCAAGAACGTGTTTGAACAATCAAAAACATGATTTAAAGCTTAAATTCAAGGTTAGTTTTTAAATTTCAAACTCTTTCAAATGTTTCAATTTTCCTTGCATTTTGAAATCCAAGCATCCATAGGCTTAGAAAACCTTTAATCCAAGTTAGAGAAACTTAAAATAACTAGAATCTAAGCTTAGTTTGAAGAAAAACTGATTTAAATCAAGATTTTTTATTTTTCTCTATTTTTCCTCATTTTTGGATTTTATTGGATTTTTCTATGCAAATCTTGTTTAAACTAGTTTAGAAATGTTCTATTATGCTTTTCTATCATCTATAAGCGTTTTTCATGCCTAGGAATTGAGAAAAATAGGTTGAAATGAGGAATTGGGCTTGGGTAGGGCGAAACCTGATTCCAAAAAATTCTAGAATTTTCCATTTTGGCAGGCCAGATTCATGAGTTTGGTAGGCCAGACTCATATGTTCGGCAGGTCGAACCTAGAAAATTCCAGGCAAGCCAAACCTGATTTGCCGGTAGGCCGAACTGCACAGTTCGGTAGGTCAAACCAGGGAGTTTGGTAGGCCGACCAAACATAGTGAAAATTTGTCGTTTTCACCTGTTTTCACTGTTTTGAACCCCAATTGAGATTTTAATCTTGTAGTATGATTTTATAAACATAAATGGCACGCTAGGACACCATGAAATAGTTTAGCAATGTAGGATATCTTATGATAGATATTGATAAACCTAGCTTCTATTTAAGGTTGTTCATGGTTCCGTAGAGTTAACGTATAGTGACCGAGACTATGGTGTGGGACACCGACATGAGTATTGAGGCAGGACTTCTACCTCTTTCCTTGGTAGCCTAGTTTTTAAATTGATCTTGGCCTTAAAAGAATTTTTATCAAAATCTTTTCAATGATTGATTGAAGAAGGATTTTTATTGACTGTTTTCATAAACAGTAGATTGAGGTAATTTTCATAATAAACCTCATAATGAATGTAAATGAGTAAAAAATAATAAAGATACATATATGGGCATGATGCCATATCAGAGATCGAGTCGTGTAACATACGACCTTGAAGGTAGGTCTCAAAACCAGTTAGGCCACTTCATTGGTGATAAATATGGTTTGCCCAGAAAAGATAAAAAGGTACTTTCTAGACGAATTGCTTCTAATAAGATTTGTTTAAAAGAAATTATTTATTTTACTTTGTTTTCTACCTATTTCTTTGAAAGGTAAATTTTATATTTAAAATGTTTATTTGTTTTAAAAATGTAGTCCTACTGAGCCTTTCGCTCATATTTTATTCATTTTTAAAATCTCCCCCTACGTGGAATACAGCTTAAGATTGACGAAAGGTCCGCAGATCAGACTTGTGACCAGTAGAAGACCTTGGTGGGTTAATTGTACAAATAAAACAAGGCATGTATTACTTTAATTTTTCTTTTTTTCTATTTTGGACTATGGTTGTAATTTAAATATTATCGATACTATGTGTGTGCATAAGACGTGGGTCATGGGACCTAACGCGTGTTTTTCCTTTCTTTATTAATTTACATCATTTTGTTTTGTTTTTATCTTATTTGTTAAATTATTATAAATATTTACTTAAAAAGGGTTTTAAATTATCACATTTTTCTTAATTCATTAAATTCTTAAACTTGTGTTTTAATTAAAATTTCTTCTTAATTAACTTAATTAACCCGCTACGTCACCTCCCGTACTTTGGGACGTGACAAGATGGTATTAGAGTTCAAGGTTATGAACTTTAGAAATTGTGCACACATAGGTATGACAATGAAATACCACTGACAGTTTAAATTTTGTTTTTAGAAGTGAGAGAATGGCACCAAGACGTTGTTCGACAACTAACGCTGACCCTAGGAATGATGAGGGCATGATGAGGGCTATGTTTGCCGCTTTCTGATAGATGGCAACAAGGGCAAGACCGGAGGATTCCGAGGCTAGTCGTCGGCATGTGTACTTTAAGGAATTTCAACGTGCATTTGTTCCGACCTTTGATGGAAATGGGGGCCCATAAGTGGCTGAATATTAGTTAGATTCAATTGCGAAACACCTAGATACCCTTGGTGTGCCAACAGAGTATCAAGTGGAGTTTGCAGTTTACAAATTTGAAGGTGGTGCAAACACTTAGTTAAAGCAAGCAAAACGCCTAGAGAATAATGGGAACATTAGCTGGGATAGGTTCGAGGAGCTATTCTATGATCATTACTTTCTGCAAATATATAGAGACCAGAAGGCGGTTGAATTTTATAGATTGTAGCTGGGTGATATGTCAATTTGAGAGTATAAGGCAAAGTTTAATAAGCTAGCTAGGTTTGCTCCATCTATAGTGGCATCGGAGCATGAGTAGTGTATCAAATTTCAAGAAGGACTTAAGGCTTCTATTCGACAACAGGTGGTTGCTTGTGGCTCAGGAATTTTGATGAACTTGTGTTATCAACAATATCTATGAAAAGTGATTATTCGCAATACTATGAGGATCGAATAAGGGCATTTGGAGGATCACAAAGGAGCGACAGGAGGAGCACCAATAGCCGTCCAACTCAAAGGAAGAGTCAACAGGGTAATGCGAATAGTAGGAGTAGCAGTTCATCCAACAGCGGGCGTAGTAATCCCTACAGCTTTCATTGCCACTATTGCCAGCAGTCGGGACATATCAAGAGGAGCTGCCCGATCAAGAGTGCTCATTTAGGACTTCAAACCGGAAAAGGGAGCTAGTTGTCAGCCTCTTAGACTCTACCTCCGCCACAGCAATTCCCTCAACTCCAGTTCCATCAGTTCTTCCCCCAGCAACTGCCATACTCAGCACAAGGACACCAGTCATAGAACTTCTAGCGTAATACCCCTCATTATCGAGCATCAAGTACAGTTAGCATGCAGTCACCTTTACCACAACAATATCAGCCAACTAATCCAAGACCTAGCAATGTTGGTAGAGGAAAAAGGAAAGCTCCAGTTTAGGTTCATACCATGACATCAGGGAGTTCGGATGCCCAGACTAGTAACGCAGTTGTTGATGGTATGATTCTAGTTTCTTAGTCCTTAGCTATGTTTTATTTGATGCTGGTGCCACTCATTCTCTCATTTCAAGTTCTTTTATACATGTCTTGGGATTAGAGGTAGAAGAGTTTGATGAACTCTTAGTTGTAGCCTCACCCTTAGGGCGGGTGTCTGTGAACTGTGTATGTAAATCATGTAAAATAAAGATTGGGGATGAGATTCTAAAGAGTAATTTAATTGTAATCCCCATGAGTTCATATGATGTAATCCTAGGGATGGACTAGTTGTCTAGATATAGTGTAGTTGTAGACTGTCAACTTAGGAGAGTGACTCTAGTGTCTGATAGGAGGATGACGATCACTTACCAGGGTGGCAATGATCGAATAATGAGTGAATGTCTTATGAAGACATGTCTTAGAGGATGAAAGAATCTAGCTTGTTATGCCTTTCTCATGAACCTAGAAGGAGAGGCCAATGCCTCGAGAAGAAATGCTACAATTCCAGTAGTTAAAGAGTTTGAAGATGTTTTCCCCGATGAGTTGCCAAGATTACCACCGTATCGGGAGATTGAGTTTAGCATTATGTTACTTCTAGGAACAACACCAATTTCTATAGCACCTTATCGGATAGCATCGGTAGAGGTGAAGGAATTGAGAAAGCAACTTTAGGAGCTTGCTAATAAGGGGTATATTTGGAATAGCACATCACCATGGGAAGCGCCAATTTTATTCGCTAAGAAGCACAATGGAACCCTTAGGCTATGTATAGATTATCGGCAACTAAATCAAGTCATCGTAAAGAACAAGTATCCTTTGCCCAGGATCGATGAACTGTTTGATCAGTTGGGAGGTTCGTGGTATTTCTCAAAGATAGATTTGCAATTGGGATACCACTAGCTCAGGATTGAAGAAGAAGACATCCCCAAAACAACTTTCAAGACCCGGTATGGACACTTTGAGTTTCTGGTGATGCCGTTTGGATTGACAAATACTCTGACAGCTTTCATGGATCTGATGAACAGGATATTCAGGCCTTATCTAGATCAATTCATGATCGTATTCATTAACGATAATTTGGTCTACTCTAAGATTTGGGAGGAGCTTGAGCAGCACCTTAAAATCATACTTTAGACTCTACAGGAGCACCAGTTGTATGCCAAGAAAGAAAAGTACGAGTTTTGGTTGATAAAAGTTAAGTTTCTGGGACATGTCATCTCCAAGCAAGGTATCTTTGTGGATTTGTCCAAGATGGAAGCTATAGTAGAGTAGGAACGACCAAGGAATGTAGCAAAAATCCATAGCTTATTGGGACTTACAAGATACCACAAGAAATTTGTAAGGACTTCTCGAAGATAGCAGCGCCACTGACAAGACTAATTAGGAAGAATGCCAGGTTTGAGTGAGACGAAGAATATGAGTTCACCTTCCAAGAGTTGAAGAATCGATTGACTACAGCTCCGGTGTTGGTTATTCCAAATAGTGATGAACCATACGAAGTTTACACAGATGCTTCAGGACACAGACTTGGATGCATGTTGATGCAACATGGAGTGTGGTGGCGTATGGATTGAGACAGCTACGACCTCACGAACGGAACTATCCTACTCATTAGCGGTGATTCATGCGCTAAAGATCTGGAGATGCTCTCTGTAGGGGATGACGTTTTAGGTTTTCTTTGACCACAAGAGTTTGAAGTATTTGTTCACCTAGAGGGATCTAAACTTGAGGCAGCAAAGGTGGATGGAGTATATGGAAGATTATGATTTTGCATTGTAGTATCATCTCGGGAAAGCTAACGTGGTCGCTGATGCATTCAGCCGAAAGTCTTTAGGAATTCTCGCTTGTTTGGCTCTCAGATTGGAAAAGAGACACAATAGTGAGTGAGTATGGCCTACAGTACTATGAAGACTACGATTGAGTTTCAGTGTATGATATGGAGACGACCCTAACTCTCATTCAGGTGGTGAAATAGAATCAGTGATGAGACCAGCATCTATGGGGAATCTAGACGTGGATTTAGAACGGAGAGCAACTTGAGGAATGGAGGATACATGCTGATGGATTGCTATACTTTAGGGAGCGTTTAGCAGTTCCAACAGTCGTAAAAGTGATAAAGGCCATGATGGATGAAGCCTACAAGTCTTAGTCCACCATTCATCTAGGAAGCACAAAGATTTACCATGATTTGAAGAGACAATACCAGTGGAGAGGCATGAAGAAGGATGTCCAAGAATACATGGCCAAATGTGTGACTTGTCTTCAGGTGAAAGCCGAGCAACAGAAGCCAGTAGGTCAACTACAACTGCTTTCTATTCCAAGGTGGAAATGGGAGCACATCACGATGGATTTCCTTATCGGTTTGCCAAGGACAGAGCAAAGGCGCGATGCAATTTGGGTTGTAGTCGACAGGTTAACGAAATAGGCACATTTTATTCCTTTTAGGTCAACTTGCTCGAGGAGAGTTCTTGGAGAATTGTACCTATAGAATATAATGAGATTGCACAGAGTTCCCTTATCCATCACATCTAATAGAGACACCAGGTTTAATGCCAAGTACTGGAGGAGCTTTCAAGAGGCCTTGGGTACGGATTTGAACTTTAGCATGGCATTTCATTCCCAAACCGATAGACAATCTAAGCAGGTCATCTAGATCCTTGAAGGTATGTTACGTGCGTGTGTGTTAGACTTTGGTGGGAATTGGAAGAAATATTTGCATCTGGCAAAGTTTACATACAACAACAGCTACCAAGCTAGCATTGGCATGGCACCGTTCGAAGCGTTGTATGGACATCCGTGTCGATGACTGGTATGTTGTGCAAAACTAGAAGACAATATTGTTCTCGAGCTAGATGGGATCTGTTATAGCAACAAGAAGGTCGCCGTAATCCAGGATCGATTGAAGGCAGCTTAGAGTCAGTAGAAGAATTACGTAGATAGAAGACATCGACCCTTGGAATTCAAGGTAGGAGATTTTGTTCTCCTAAAGGTATCACCTCGTAAGGGTATCACACGATTCGAAGCAAGTGGTAAGCTTGCATTGAGGTACGTTGGACCATTCGAGATTACTTAGCGTGTTGGTGTAGTCGCTTATCGGCTCAATCTTCCTTTCGAGCTTTCTCATGTTCACAACATATTTCATGTGTCGATGCTTTACAAGTGTCTGCTAGAGCAAAACAAGATAGTTTCATTTCATGACGTGCAAATCCAAGAAGACACAACATACGAGGAAGTGCTAGTTTAGATTATCGATCGGAAGGTGATCAACTTACGATGTCGTGATATACCGTTAGTGAAGGTCATGTGGCAACATCATGGGGTTGATGAAGCCACCTAGGAGTTAGAATCGACAATGTGGGAATTGTATCCGCATTTGTTTTGTTTTTGAAATGACTTGTAAATTTCAAGGGCGAAATTTCTTTTAGAGGTGGAGAGTTGTAACACCCCGAATTTAATTAAGTGATATTAGTGTGTAAAATGGTAAATTAGTGTGTCATAATGAATGTTTTAAACTTAATTTGATTGTTTTATGAAATTTCAAAATTAATGTTATTTTTTATTATTTTAATGATTTTTAATTACTCTTAATTATTTTTATTTATTATTTTGAATTTTCAAACAAAACAATTTGATAATTACCAACCAGATCCTTTCTCAAAACCGTGAGTTGTACACGGTTTCTTTTATTGGTTTTGCTTCCCCTTTTTGTTTATTTAAACCCTCATCTCTCTTTCTCTCCGTTTCACTCCCATTCTCTCTCTTTCTCTCCTCACTCTCTTGTCTCTCTCCTTCTCTCTCATTGCCTTTCTTTCTCTCCCTCTTTCTATCAAATTTTTGAACCAAAATCAAGCCCAAGCTTCGGTTTTCAGTGGATTGGAAGCTTAGGAACGTGCTTGAACGCTCAAAAACACTATTTAAAGCCTAAATTCAAGGTTAGTTTTTAAATTTCAAACTTTTTCAAAATTTTCAATTTTCCTTGCATTTTGAAATCCAAGCATCCTTAGGCTTAGAAAACCTTTAATCCAAGCTAGAGAAACTTAAAATAACTAGAATCTAAGCTTAGTTTGAAGAAAAACAGATTTAAATCAAGATTTTTTATTTTTCTCTATTTTTTCTTATTTTTGGATTTTATTAGATTTTTCTATGCACATCTTGTTTAGACTAGTTTAGAAATGTTCTATTATGCTTTTCTATCATCTATGAGTGTTTTTCATGCTTGGGAATTGAGAAAAACAGGTTGAAATGAGGAATTGGGCTTGGGTAGGCAGAGGACTGATTATGGAAAATTCTAGAATTTTTCAGTTTGGCAGGCCAGATTTGTGAGTTCGGTAGGCCGGATTCGTACGACCGGTAGGCCGAACTTGAAAAATTTTAGGCAGGCCGGACCTAATTTGCCGACAGGCCAAACTGCATAGTTCGGTAGGTCCAACCAGGGAGATTAGCAGGCCGACTGGACATGGTGAAAATTTATCGTTTTCACCTATTTTCACTATTTTGAACCCCGATCGAGATTTTAATCTTACAGTATGATTTTATAAACATAAATGACATACTAGGACACCATGAAATAGTTTAACAACCTAGGATATCTTAAGATAGATACTGATGAACCTAGCTCCTATTTAAGGTTGTTCGTGGATCCGCGGAGCTAACGTATAGCAGACCGATACTATGGTGTGGGATACCGGCATGAGTATTGAGGTAGGACTTCTACCCCTTTCCTTGGTAGCCTAAGTTTTAAAATGATCTTGGCCTTAAAAGGATTTTTATCAAAATGTTTTCAATGATTGATTGAAAATGGATTTTTATTGACTGTTTTCATAAATAGTAGATTGAGGTGATTTTTATAATAAACCTCATAATGAATGTAAATGAAAATACTTGGTAAATGAGTTTTAAATAATTATAGAGAAACATATATAGGCATGATGCCATATCAAAGATCGGGTCGTATAGCGTGCGACCTTGGGGGTAGGTCCTGAAACCCAGCTCAGCCACTTCGATGGTGATAAATATGTTTTGCCCAGAAAAGATAAAAAGGTACTTTTCTAGACGAACTGTTTTTAATAAGATTTGTTTAAAAGAAATTATTTATTTAACTCTGTTTTCTAGCTTTTTCTTTGAAAGGTAAATTTTATATTTAAAATGTTTATCTATTTTAAAAATATAGTCCTACTGAGCCTTTCGTTCATATTTTATTCGTTTTTAAAATCTGCCCCTAGGTGAAATACAATTTAGGATTGATGAAGGGTCTGCAGATCGGACTTGCGACCAGTAAAAGACCTTGGTAGGTTAATTGTACAAACAAAACAAGGCATGCATTACTTTAATCTTTCTTTCTTTCTATTTTGGATTGTGGTTGTAATTTAAATATTGTCGACACTATGTGTGTACATAAGACGTGGGTTAGTGGGACCCAACACGTGTTTTCCCTTTCTTTATTAATTTACATCATTTTGTTTTGTTTTTATCTTATTTGTTAAATTATTTTAAATATTTGCTTAAAAGGGGTTTTAAATTATCACATTTTTCTTAATTCATTAAATTCTTAAACTTATGTTTTAATTAAAATTTCTTCTTAATTAACTTAATTAACCCGCCATGTCACCTCCCGTACTCTGAAGCATGATAGACCATGGTCTCAATTCATAGAATATGGTGGAAGTTATTTTGGTAAAACTAGAAAACTTGAAAAACTTGTTTTCTAAGTTTTCCTACTATGCACGCCTACCATAGAAAAATTCCCCTATAATATGTGCCAAGTGAACCAAAAAGTACAATCTTATTTTGTATCCTTTCTCAATATGGGAAACTTCTATTTCTGCATCACTTAGGATATTTCCAATTCCAATAATTCTAATTTAAATTAGAATAATATCATGATGAAAATTATTTAATTTAAAAAATTATGGTTAGTGAAGTATCCTTAATTTAAATTCAATTAGGATTTAAATTAATTATTTAAAATCAATATTCAAATAATAAATTATCTAAAATCTTAAACTTAATTTGAATAACTATTTTCTCAAAATTAATTAAATTATTAATTTCCCAAAATAGTCATGCAATCGGCACCACATGCAGTCTAGTTGGACTATGCTTGAGGTCTAGTATGCCTAAATTAAAATACCTCCTGGATTGCTCATAGTACTTGACTTTCATTCGACCTGTAACTGATTGGGACCCAAGGATCTACACTATCAAGCTCTTATAATTATAATTAAATAATCCCAAATTATTTATTTATTAATTTTCAACTTGGGTGTCATTCAACTAACGACCTAAAAGCTACACTCTTATGAGACTTCAATTAGTCTTATTTATAATCTCTCATATTATGAGTGTCCCCATAGGTTACTCATAGTTGACTTAAGGACAACTTATGCTTTACCTTATTAACTATTTTATTCCAAAGTTCTAATATCTCAATTATTTAGAAAATTTTCATTTATAACAAATACAAATAAAATATCATTTGGTTACCAAATGTATCCATCTAACCAGGGCCCTGTCTTTTTCAATTTCTCAAATAGTGCTTTTAGAAGGATAACATTAACTCTTATTAAGGAGTATTAGATTCTGTATCTGTAAATTATGCTCTTATTGAATATAGATCATGCCTTCAATATACTTGTTAGAAAAACTGGTTAATAACCATTTTGAGGAGTCATTTTAAGGCCTAATTTTTAGTAGGACCCATTTTGTAAAAGTGATGGGTCTCGGCAGATTTGTGTTCTCCATCGTGAGGAGATCGAAATCATATATTTATATGCTCAAAATGGTAATCGAGTGAATGAGAAATTGATGTTCAAAGTGTGCTCATTGACATTTGAATTTTGTTGGAAAAAGCCTAAATGTGGAGTCCCACATCGGTTAGGCATTAAAGCTTGACATACCCTGACATGTATAAGTACTAAGGTAATCCCACATCAGTTAGGTATAAAAGCTTGACATCCTCTTACCTGTATAAGTACGAGGGTCTTTCTCTACATCTAGTCACACCCACAAAATTGCACACAGAAATAACACATGGCTTTCCTCTTGTTTTCGAGTCTTCTTGCTCTCTTCTTTTTTGAGTCTTTTTGGTGATAGAGGAAGATGCTGTTTCAAGTTCGCCAGAGGCGGTGTTCAATCGTGTATAGACCATCGTCGTTTATCGTTGTATCCCAGGAGACAGATATTTGTTGAATTCTCGTGCACAATCGGGTCATTTTATCTTGGGAGACAGACGTCTGTTGAATCCTCATGCATAACTGGAGGGGAAAAAATCTGTTTTAAGGAAAGCATGAGACACACATGCCTCGATTACCATTCAACCTTGGTTGTAATATTTTGCTTCTAATTTCAGAGTAATATTTCTTCTATTGTTTCTTTATATTGCACATGTTTGTTGTTTACCTCCTATATTTTTCAAACAATCTTGAAACAGATTATCGCTTCCATTTGATGACGAACAGATTCATCGGAGTTGAACATCCAGTTCTCACAATCTTTAAACATAGTTGGTTTTGTGTTGCTCTTTTATATTCTGGATATATACGAATATATTTTCACATACATATAGATATATATATATATATTTACGGTTTGTTTTGTTTAAGTAATATATATACTTACATGTTTTTTTTGTTTTGTTAAAAGTAACTTCTAACCATACAATACAAGTCGAAGGTTATAAAAGGATAAGTTAGGTAGCAATATTATAAGTTTACGTTTTGTTTTTCCTTATCAAACATTTTAAATGTTTACGACTTAAGATTATAAATGTTTATATATATTACGTTATTCAATTATATATTACGTTTTCATATTAAGGTCATAAACAGTTATATTATATTTCCTATAAACGATTATATAAATGTTATATTACTTTGTTTAACGTTTACATATAAAGTTGTTTATTGTTTTCAAAACGTTTTATAGTTTAAGCAATATATATTCACATAGTTTGGTTTTACAGTTTCTTTTTTTAAGATATATAATTATAATTTATATAATTTTGTTTTTGTTTTGTAGATAATAACAGATTGTTTATGTTTGTTAGCGCTTTGTTGTTAACATATTTACAGTTATTCCTTTAATATATATAAAAAATACATTTGTTCTCAATTTGGTTCTTTTAATTTTTAAAGGAAACTAATTTTTGGTTATGTTTTAAGAAATGGCTGATAACATTAACGTTATTTCAACTGAGAATGTTCTAACTAGGAGCACTTTTGAGACACCGGTGCCATCACTTCGGGTTCATGCCTAGATCTCGACGCAACCTTTGTCGGTTTTGGTCTCTGTGAACCACAATGAGAAACCTGAGAAATTCAATAAACTGAATTTCAAAACTTGGCAACAAAAGATGTTGTTCTATTTGACAACACTGAATCTTATGAGATTTTTGAAAGAGGATCCTCCTACTGTTAGAGAGGATAAAACAAATGCTTAGACTTTGCTTGTTGTTAAAGCTTGGAAGCATTTTGATTTCTTTTGCAAGAACTATGTTTTAAATGGTTTGACTAATGCACTTTATAATGTGTATAGTCCGAAAAAAAAGGGCCAAAGAAGTATGGGAATCTTTGGACCATAAATACAAAACAGAAGGTGCTGGTACTAAAAAATTTAGAGTTGTACGATTCATGAACTACAAAATGGTGGATTTTAAGATTGTAATTTGTCAAGTTTAAGAATTGCAATTACTCATTCATGAAATACATGCAGAATGAATGACAATTAGTGAGTCTTTTCAGGCAACTGCAATTATAGAGATGCTGCCCCTTGCATGGAGTGACTTCAAGAACTACCTGAAACCCAAGCATAAGGAGATGAGTGTTGAAGATCTTATTATTCGACTTCGCATTAAGGAAGACAATAGAGGATTTGAGAAAAAGATTTTTAAGAAGTCTATTGCCAAGGCAAATATGGTAGAGCATGATAAATGCTCCAAGAATAAGAAGAATAAGTCAGGGTTCAAGCTAGGGTTCAAGCTAGGACCTAAGGGAGGAATTTCAAAAAAACAAAAATTCCAAGGGGAGTGTTTCAACTATGACAAGGTGGGTCACAAGTTGGCAGATTGTAGGAAAAATGAACAAGAAGTAAGAGGCCAATGTGGTGGACACTATCATACAAGAAGTGTCAAACATCAGCCTTTTTATTGTGGTCTCTGAAGTCAACATGGTTGACTCCAACCCAAAGAAGTGGTGGCTAGACACAAGGGCTACACGCCATGTTTGCTATGATAGAGCTACCTTTATTGAGCTCATACTGTTAGATTCCAAAGAGAAGCTGCATATTGGTAACTCTACCACATTTGAGATCAAGGGCCAAGGGATGATATTTCTAAAAATGACATCAGGCAAGGAAGTCAACCTGCAAAATGTGTTGTATGTGTATGATATCTAGAAGAATCTTATTTCTAGAACTCTGTTGAGTTCGCATGGCTTTAAGATGGTTTTTGAGGCTGATAAAATAGTTTTGTCTAAACATGGGATGTTTATGGGAAAGGGATATGTGAAAAATGGAATGTAATGGCTATTAAGCCCAATTCTATTAATAAAAATAAAAAGTCTTCAGCTTATATGCTTGAGCTTCTAATTTATGGCATGGTAGACTAGGTCATGTTAATTATGATACTTTGCGTAGACTAATTAACTTGGATCACATACTCACGTTTAATATTGATCCCAAACATAAATGTGAAATATGTATAGAGGAAAAGCTAACAAGATCTTCGTTCCAAACGATTAAGATAAATACTAAGCCACTTGATTTAATACATAGCAATGTTTGTGACTTAAAATTTGTTCAAACTAGAGGTAGAAATAAATATTTTGTCACATTCATAGATGATAGCATAAAATATTGCTATGTATATTTGCTTATAAGCAAAGATGAAGTTATAGAGAAATTTGCTCTTTATAAGTAAGAAGTTGAAAACCAACTTAATGAGAAAATTAAGATGGTAAGAAGTGACCGTGGTGGTGAATATGTAGAACCATTTAGTGAATTTTGTGCACAACATGGTATTATTCATGAGGTTACGCTACCCTATTCATCTCAGCCAAATGGTGTGGCTGAACACAAAAATCGTATCTTAAAAGATATGATGAATGTGATGTTGATAAGTTCTAGATTGCCATAGAACATATAGGGGGAAGCCATTTTGTCGGCAAATTACCTTTTAAATAAGGTACCCCAGAAGAAAGAAGACAAGACCCCTTATGAATTATGGAAAGGTAGCCTTCCTACAAATACTTGAGAGTGTAGGGGTGTCTTGTAAAGGTAATATACCTACACTAAAGAAGATGAGAATAGGTCTTAAAACAGTTGATTGCATCTTCATTGGTTATGCGCACAATAGTAGTGCATATCGGTTTCTTGTGTATAACTCTAAAAACCTTGAGATTCACAAGAACACGATAATAGAATCTAGGAATACATCGTTTTTTGAACATGAATTTCCTTGTAAATCAAAAGGGGATGGTTCAAGTTCGTCTAAACAAACCTATAAGACTATTGAAGAGAATATTCTGGATCACCTTGAATTTGAAACCAAACAAGAAAGGAAGAGCCTAGACGAAGCAAAAGGGCAAGGACAGAAAGTCATTGGACCAGATTTTCTAACCTATATGCTAAAGGCTGAACCTCAAACTTTCAAAAAAGTTGTAAGCTCATCTGAGGGTTCTTTGTGGAAAAAAGCCATAGAGAGTGAAATTGATTCCATCATGCAAAATCATGCTTGGTAATTAATGGACCTTCCTTTAGGAAATAAACAGCTAGGTTCTAAGTGGATTTTCAAACGAAAAATGAAAGTAGATAAAACAATTGGCAAGTATAAAGCAAGACTTGTTATAAAACATTGTAGACAAAAAGAAGGCCTTGATTAGTTTGATACTTATTCTCTTATAACAAGAATAACCTCCATTAGAATGATTTTGACGATTGCCGCTTTGCAAAATCTGGAAGTAAATTAGATGGATGTAAAGAATGCTTTTCTTAATAGAGATTTTGAAGAAGAAATATATATAGAACAACCTGAGGGTTGTATTGCTCCAAGACAAGAAAAGAAAGTTTACAAATTGGTGAAGTCTTTGTATGGACTTAAACAAGCACCGAAGCAATGGCAATTTGACTGTGTCATGATTGCAAATGGTTTCAAAATTAATGATTGTGACAAGTGTGTTTATGTCAAAAGTACAGACGATGGATATGTCAAAACTTGTAAATTAATGATTGTTTGTATATAGATGACATTCTAATCATGGGCAGCAATGATTAGATGATCAAATCTAGTAAAGACATGTTGAACTCTAGGTTTGACATGAAAGACATGGGACTTGGTGATATGATTTTGGGAATCAAAATCAAAAAGTCATATGATGGACTCACCTTGAGTCAGTGACACTATGTGGACATGGTACTTGACAAATTTAGTAAAAATGTCACTGGCATAGCTAGAACACCAATTGATATTAGTCAGCATTTATCCAAAAATAGAGGAGAAAGTATATCTCATGTACTTAATAAGTTGTACAAGACCAAATATTGCCTATGTTATGAGTAGTCTTAGTAAATTCACGAGTAATCCAGGAGATGATGACTAGAAAGCGATTGTTAGAGTACTTAGGTACTTACGAAATACTCGTGATTTTGGGCTACACTATACAAGAGATCTTGCTATTCTTAAAGGGTATTCTGACGCAAGTTGGATATCTGATATACAATATTCTAAAGCTACAAGTGGATATGTATTCACTTTGGGAGGTGCAGTAGTTTCATGGAAGTCCTCGAAGTAGACGGTAATAACCAGATCCACTATGTAATCTAAATTTGTAGCATTAGATACAAGCGGTGAAAAGGCTAAATGGCTAAGTTATTTCTTGGAGGATATTCTCGAATGGCCTAAACCTGTACCTGCAATATGCACACATTGTGATAATCAATCTGCTATTGGCAGGGCATAAAATGTTGATAGGTCAAGACATATATGTCGTCGACATAATATCGTTCGACAACTGATCTCGACTGGAGTCATGACATTAGACTATGTAAGGTCTAAAGAGAATATTGTAGATTTGTTAACCAAAGACTGAATAGAGATCAAGTTGAGAACACATCAAGAGGAATGGGACTTAAGCCCATGAAAAAATAGGTCAAAATAGTGGCAACCCAACCTTGTTGATTGGATATCCCAAAGTCTAGGTTCAATCGGAGAACTAAACTAAATAGATCAAGTAAGATCACTGTGGGGGTTACCCCAACCAATTAAATTAAAAATTTCTTGGCTAAACTTACATAGTGAGCGTAGCTGACAAAATTTAAATTTTCTTACCAACTTAACCACACATAATTTTTAGAAAGCATAAGAATTAGTAGTATAAAGTCAAAGTGAAACATTAGATAATCGTCTTTGTGTATTATAAAGAAGAATACGAATTTTCAAACAAACATGTGTAAGAAGTCCAATTAAATATGTGATATATCAATAATGAGTTCCCAAATTCTTATGTGGTCTGAACTAGTTGGTGCAGAAACTTAAAATTCTTTCAAAGATATAAAGTTTCGTCAGAATCAACAAAGTTATATAACATGAAAGATTAAAAAATAAGGTTTTAAGAAATCTAGCTTTTTTTTTAATGGATAACCTAATTAAACTGAACATTGAAAATCCAAATTTAGTCCTTTAAAATGTATTCTCAGCTGAGAAATAAGTTGTCTTTCTCAACAAGAAGGAACCGACAAAATTAAATTTGAATATGAACTCAAAAAGAAACATCAAATCATCCTTCTTTACATTAAAACAAATCATAAACGATCAGAAAATTTGAGAATCTGACGAATGATTAGCAAAAACAAATCATAGATAATCAAAAATTAAGAATTAAAGAACTGAAAAAACAATAAAATCAAGAAAACTCAAAGCAATATATTTTCAGCTCAAATTGTACATGACTCAATTCTCTCCAACACAACGTCATAGTTATTTGTTCTTCCTATTTCAAAATTATAATCTTTGAAGGTCTGGTTGCTCTGTTTTCTTAGTTGGAAACAAAGCATCAAGCACCACTATAAAAAGAGTGAAAATTTACTTCCTACAAGTACAAGAGAGACCAATATGCAAAAAATATAATTGATTCTAACAAGTATGGAAATGAAACAAACTTGCAACAGAATCGAAAATCCTTCTGATCTGTGTAATTTCTTCACTCCTATAGCTGGTAGTTTTTTTTTGTGGTATTTGTTTTTCTTTTTTTAATAAATACTTTAATGAGTGGAAGATCATGTAGAAACCATAGCGCATATATATGCGTGTGAACATGATTCTTGGAAACCCCACGTATGGGAACTTCATTTTTTTTATTTTTCCTTTTAAATTATTTTCTTTGACCTGGAAACATTAGTTTCCTTTTTGTTTTTGTTTTATTTTTGCTTTTTTCCTAGTTTAGAATCCCAGGTTTATATCTTTTGGAGATCACAATCATATAAATTTTAGGTTGGAATTAAGTTTATGGGCCTATTTAAGAAGGCTTTCTAAAAGCTACTTTTGACTTCCTGAGTCCAAAAGCTACTTTTGGAAGTGTTTAGGTAAACTGTCTAAAGTGCGTTTGCTTTCTAGAAGTGCTTCCTATCAAAACCATAAAATATAGTTTCTCAAAAAAATATTTTTGAAATAGAGTTTAAAACCTGTACCAGTGTATTAATGATACATTATAAATTTAAATATAACATTTTTATAACTTTTTAAAAAAAAATTAAAAACTTGTTAACCCATTAAAACTCTTTTAAAAATATGGTTCTAAACACTTACTAAAAAACAACAGTTTTTGCTTCTTTTCTTCTACTGACTAAAAACACAAACAAAAGATATACCAAATAAGTTAGACATGTATGCCCTAAGGAGTAAAAATGTAATGAGTTTTTGAAGACATTTTTATCAATAAAGAATTCATTTATTATTCATATACCAAATCTTGTCCTCTTTACGTTCATATTTGTTGAATGTATGATAAGCAAACAATAGTCTGAGACTGTCGGTCTAAACCTTTAAGAATTGGGCATATGATGGACAGATTATGCAGAAGACACGATTCTTAAGGTGACGGTCTAAAACATAAGATCCGCAATCGAGGGAATAAAGTTGGGCGCTTTATTCATGTAAAGATTGTTATGTTGTCTATATCCCTATTGGGAGATGGTTTGTCTTGACCATCGGAGGTGGACTCCGTGAATAGAAACATTGGCACGTTGTCATAGGTGACGATGTGTTA
>CAMOHE010030288.1:0-26174 GCA_946598075.1 Artocarpus hirsutus | reverse complement strand
CATTATGTTCCTCGCTGTTCAATACAGGACGAGTTCATGTCATAGTTTTATATGTAATTCTCATATAATAACAGTTCAACATAGATATATATATATATATATATATATATCTTGTGGTAAAACAATCAATTCTAATTCCATAAAAACCTCACAAAAGATAAGTAATAGAATCCCTACCTTTCAAGCTTCTCAACAATCTTTTAATCTCAAAATTAATTAACATTAGCTCCATACACCCTTGATCCTAAGTCGTGCATAAAGATAATTAAAACTAAAGCACAACATATAACCACATCCATAAATGAATTATGTGTAAATCTACATATTTTAGTCTCTAATAAGATTCATAAATCACTTATGATAGTGTTGGAAAGGTTGCAAGATATTAAGGGATTAGAAGGTGAGCAAAGTTGGGTTCACTATCTACAATAGGTGGTTTACTTAAGGTAAACGGGTGATATATTGCCACTGGTATGTTTACTAGTTTCTAATCCGAAAATTGAAAAATTCATATAAAATAAAATACAACTCCAATTTAGGCTCATGATAGCTCGTTGGAAAGCTTAGGATGTCTACTTTTTAAATATGCAAACCAATTTACAAAATTCATTTTCATCAAATCCTAGAATTTCAAGAAAGAGCCACTGCCCATGGAGGTATTACAAAGTTTATGGAAGGTCATGTTCTTCTTTAACTCAAAGCATATTATCCTTGATCAAAATCCCAAAATCATTCCAAAATATGCAGCATGCATTATATAATCATAATAAACATATTCTCATGAGTTTTATATCAAAATTATTATCAAACCAAAATAAAGGTTGGTTGTCGGTTTTAATTCAAGACTCAAGTTTTTGTTCATAAATACTCAAATATGCATGCTAACATAATTAGAAATTTGCATGAACTTTGAATACAAAAATTATACATTAAAGATGGAGAAACACATGCTAAAAACCAAGTTTGAATTAAAGAAAACCTACTTTAAAACTCCTTTGAAAAACACCAAAGTTCGGGTAAAAATCAAGCTTGAATTTACTCCAAAACAACTTTAAATATGGCTGGGAATTATAGTTACTTTGGCTGCAAAGAGAGATTTATGCTTTGTGTCTTTAGTTAGAAATTGAAGTAAGAAAGGGAGAGAATGAGAAACTAGAGAAGAATGTGGTGATGGTTGAATAAAAAGGCATCAAAATAATTGAGGAGCGGGAGATAATTGTAGGTTTATGGGGAAAGTGGTAGGAAGAAACAAATGAGCATTAAAAGAAAATATTATCATGTCTCTCGTGGAGACTTTTAGTAAATAATGCCTACATAATTGAGGGGGCAAATGGGGCAAGTTGTGGAAAAAAATGAAGGAAGCATTAAAAAGGTGGTTGAGAAAATATATCAATGTCTCTTAGTAATTGAGGTGAATTAATTCTATGTCTCCTTCGGAGACCTTTAGCCAAATAAGAAAGAGGCTACTTAATTGAGCATTAATGTAAGGGGACAAGGTTAGTAGAAGTGAGTTATAGGTAACTTTTGAATGTTTTCTATGGAGACTTGGTAAGAAATACTAAAGTGATATTTTATTCATATGATTTTTATAAAAATTATACCCATTAAAATAACGGATGTTTCAACTGTTGGGTGGTTTTTCTAAATTAGGATAATTTAGGCATTACATAATTTACACTTGTTTATTAACCTATCTTAAATTTTGGCCTATTAAGTTTTTCCCCTCGTTTATTCGGCCTATTTTCCTCAATGACATTATTTTTTGAAGAAATTGTTACATTTGATTCATAATGACATCATTCCTATTACTTAGACAACTTTCGTTGACGTTTCGTTTATTTTTCTTTGGGGTTTCATATTCTTCCTCTTCTTTTTTATTTTTTATGTTGGACTTGCATCTTCAAGTAGTCTGTAATGCTCTCTATGTTCAAGGGAAAAGCATACTATAACGCTTTTGAATTTTAAAGTAAGGTTAGTTATGTTAAGTTTAATTATTAAGTGTGCTAGTGTAATTTTTTATGTTAATTTTCAGCTATTTAAAATTTTGTTGCATTTGTTATTTTTAAAATTTGATTTTTAGTTTTAAAATACTAAATGATATTTTTATATCACATTTTTCTCATATTTACTAAAACGGCCTTGGACCTTTTCTTTTTCTTTTTCTTTTTCCCTTCCTTTTTCTTTTCTTTCATGCTCTCTTTCTTTTTCTCTCAGCCCTCTCTCTTATCTCTCTCTTTCTCTCGTTCCCATCTTTCTTTCTCTCCCATTTTCTTTGCAAAATTTCATTCCCAAGCTTTAAACCCATTAATTTGAAGTTAAAAGACAAAGAATCAAGCTGAAAATCCTCTTCAAAAACGTTGATTTGAAGTTAGCCATTTTCCTCCAAAATTTTTGATTTTCTTTTTGAATTTTTATGCATTTGCAATCCGAACTTTGATGAGCTTAAATAATATTTAATCTAAGTTTGTAGTACTTGTTTTAAAATGAATCTAAGCTTCATTTGAGCTGAAATCGATTTAAATAAGTTTTGACATTTTTCTTAGATTTTTAAATCCTTTGTAAAATTGAGTTTAAATTTAGGGAAAATGATTTAAATTTGTTCTACTATGATTTTCTATGCTTTCTGTGTGATTTTCGTGCTCTAGGATTGAGAAAACAGGTTTTTATTTGAATTTTTAAGCTTAAGGAGTTCGAGTCTTGAAGTCTAGGGTCCTTAGATTTTGCCAATTCGGTAGGCCGAACTTGATCTTGGGCATGCCGGATTCATGAGTTCGGCACGGATTCATGTCATTGGCAGGCTAAACTGTAACTGTTCGACCCTTCGGCAAGCTGAACTGTGTAGGTTCGTCAGACTGAACCAAGATGTTTGACAAGTCGACAGTGGACTTGGAAAATTGTATTTTTCTTCCAATATTTAAAGTTTAATGATTCTGAAATGTTTCAAAAAGGATTATGATTTTGTGTTAGGATTATTTTGAGTCAAAAGGCACACTGATAATTAAACTGTCATAATGATATTTGTTAAATATGATTTTTAATTTTAAATGCAGTTTTTAAGGTTTTGAACGTATATGAAGCATACGTTGGATTTTATTTGGAGCTTATGTTATTGGAATTTCAAATTAGGGTAGGATATTTTTTATTTCTTTCTTTGGCAACCCTTTTTAAGCTATCTTAGCCAAATGCTTTATTTTTAAATGATTGTAGAAATAATTTATGTCTTGATTTTGAAGAATTGTATTTCGATATTCTTTTTGGATTTCCAAAACCCGTACGGTGACCTTGTATTAAGTTTCTTACAAATAAGTATTTATTTATTTTTGCCAGGATCTTTAGATTTGTTTGTGAATGATATTTTTTTTCTATGATTATTGTTTTTAAACAAATTGTTTTTAACTAATTATTCTACTGAGCCTTCCGCTTACGTTTTTCCTATTTTTAAAACCCCCTTCCAAGTTTGAGGAGGAAGGATGGGTCTAGGGTCGAAACCTCGCTTTTTGGATAGAAATAGTATTTTCTCGAAAGTATGGTGTAATACATGCACTATACGACTAGTCTCAATGTTGTCATTTATATTAAATACATACTTTACGACCAGTCTCAATGTCGTCATTTATATTAAATACATACTTTGATATATTCTATAAATGATGATTCACAATGATTTCATTATTATTATTATAATTCGTATTGTACGATGTCATTTTCGTCTTTGTGAGTCGCACGACTTGTTTAATTTCAAGGACGATGATTTACGATGATTTTCAATGATTTTGTATTATTAATATAATGATTTACTATTTATCTACCTATCCACCTTCATGGTAAGCACCCACGTGATGGTGAATGAGAATAAGCTCTCAGCCCCACCTTCGTGGCATTCACGTGATAGTGACCGCCGATAATATTATTTATTTTTAATGATATTTATTTTAAATGAAAAATCTACTTATTTATTTACTTTTTTCTTTATTTACCTTATTTATTTCTTCTAATTCACTTTAATTTCTATCTTCATTACCCAAAACTTACTGACCCCCTCCCGGGGCATCACAGATACCACGTAACTGTAAGATCCCCAAAAACTACATGCCTGTTGTATCCTTACCTAAAAGAAGGGATCTCTAGGCATTATTTATTTCTTTCCTTTTTTTTAAGTGAGTGGAATCAATTGTTTGATTTGCAGTTAAAAAATTAATAGCTAGGATTAACAAAAGAAACATGATATAAATAAAACGATATAAGGCAATCATTGGTTTTTTTTTTTCTTATTCTATATAAGTTTATTTGGTTGGTTAGTGGATGGAAAAAGGAAAAACAACACTTTTCAAGTGTAGGACCTTTTTTTGTATTTTAAAAGTGGTACAACAAGTAAAATAAGAAGTGTCAATATACGCACTCAAAAGAAAAAACTAAGGGCCTTCTTAAAATAAGGGCTTTAAGCAATTGATTAAGAGCATCTCCAATATTAAATTGATATTTCAATGGTAAATTGGTCATTTGAGTAGAAAAACACTAATAAAATATTATTTTTATGTCAACTTTGTCATATGCTAAATTTTGTGAAAAATTTACAATCAAGTATAACATATAACAAATTTGACATTTGACTTGTATTGGTTGATATTTTAACTTTTTTTTAATCATTATAATCTTATCACTTTTAAATTATTTTAATATTAAAAGTTTACTTTTTACAATTTACAAGACTCAATAATTGAGACAAAAAGTAAATATAGCATTAGAAATAATATTATACATTGTAACACAAATTAAAATAGTACTTTAAATTTGTTATTTTATCAATTTTTAATAATAAATATAATATTATCATTAACATTCACATTAAAAATAGGCTAAACTTTAAGGGTTAAGCAGTTGTAGTTAGTGGCATAGTGGGCCAACGCTTGCTAGATTTTTTTTTATTTTTTATTTTTCAGCATCAACATAGCAACGAAAAAATAAAATTGACAATAAAAGATGCAGACAACATAACTCCCATAGAAAATAAAAAAAATTGATAATATTAGCGGGAAAAAGGATAACGAAAAAAAGAAAAACAACAATATATAAGTCATAAAAGAATGACACAACGCAACGGAACAGCGCAACCGGAAGTCGGAATTAAGTGGGGCCCACGCTCAATTAAAATCTTGAAACAAGCAAGATCGGGCAAATGGGGTTTGAGCAGTTGATAAGTTCCCCTATAACCAGGTGTGACAGCTGACAATGTGGGGCCAAAAGGGCCGGTTAGCTTACGTGTAAGCAAAAGCCATGACAAAGTCCTTCACTTCACTCTTCGGATATATTAATAATAAATAATAAACAATTGCCAATCACATATAAATTGTCAGTCAGTTGGAAAAAGATAAGAAGACTACAGACAGAGAAAATCAAACGTCCAAAATACTCGCTAGGGTTCATCACCGAGGCGACTTCTTACAGGTTCTTTGTTTTGGTTGCTTTGCGATATTTGTGTGCGCTTTCGTACACGCAATACTTTGTGACTCATTTGTTTTACTTTGATCATTTGTAGAGGTTATAATCAATCTGGGCATTGTTTTCTCTTCAAGAAACATAGCATCCTCTTGTTTTTGGTCTCTCTTTGAAACTTCCGACCTAGTTGTCTTTGGTGTGTGTGTATGTGCTTTCTTATACGCAACCATTTATATATGTTGGAATTGGTTTTGATCCGCTGTTGTGTGAGACCGTCTTCTGTTTTGATAATATGTTTGTGCCTTTGGTTTGTTCTCTCTTTAAATGTTTGTCTTATTCTTTAATTTGGTCACTTGAGTTTTTTAACGGATTGGGTTGACGATCTCTTTGATTACGCCAGTTTGTACTCAGAAATTGGTAACTGGTGTCCCTCTCTTCTTTTTGATTCAGTTATTACGTCAATATGTTCCAAATAAAATGCTTTACATTTATACAGAAAAGTGAAAGTTTTGTCCTTGTTAAAGAGATTGGGCTCTTGTTAGGATCATACGTATGCTAATTTGGATTTTTTTTAATTATCTATTATAGCTGGCTTTGACAGTCATCGTACGGCGACTAGTTTATTATGTGATGTCTGTTTTATGTCCCTATCCCGTTTAATCATAAATGGATCAGAATGTGACCATTTTAGGTCTCTTTTTTTTCCCTTGCTTTTATTAGGCTTCCAACACAATTGGACGTGGTGAATGAGCTATGGCTTCTTACAGTCTTCTCCTGCTGTATTTGTTTATTTCTCTTGTCTATCAATGCTCGGGTTCCGAGCTTGGTGCAACTAGGACGGCATGGCTGCAAGTGAATGCTTCCGAAGCATCCAGGCAGCCAATATCTGATACATTTTTCGGACTATTCTTTGAGGTTCATTCCCTTACTTGAAATAGCTATGTTTCTTCAGTTTCTTTAGGAAAGTACAATGCGTCGACTTGGTTCCATTTCATCACGCTTTGATTCATCTGCTTTATGGTTACAGATTTATGCAAGCATATTCACTTCCTTATACATGTATTTGCTTGTTGGAGCGCATATACATACAGGGCACAAAGTTTACTTTGACTCACCAGAATGGGCTGTTTAGGGATTTTTTTTTCTCATCTTTTTAACATTATACATCTGTTTGTGCATTTTGGAATTATTGGACTGTACCTTGATTTATTATTTTATGTTTGTATGGGGTCAACATGTGTAGAATGGCTTTGAAGATATGGGCGACTTTTTCCATTGAGTAGCTATACGAAGTGTTATTAGCATTTTGGTGTTTTTCGTTGAATGTTTATGATTTTGGACAATTGTAGTCCTTAAGTTCTCTTGCTGCAGGAGATTAACCATGCTGGTGCTGGTGGAATTTGGTCTGAGCTTGTAAGCAACAGAGGTTGGTTCCAAATAGACTAGTTATGATAATTAATTTAATGTCCAAATTAGTTTTGTTAATCTTGAAATATTGGAAATTCGGGGTTTTTTGATGAACTTTTTTTTCCCTAGGTTTTGAGGCTGGGGGCCCTAATATTCCTTCAAACATCGATCCGTGGACTATAATTGGAGATGAGTCATCTTTGATTGTATCAACGGACCGCTCTTCATGCTTCGAACGCAATAAGATCGCATTGAGAATGGAGGTGCTTTGTGACAGCAAAGGTCCCAATAGCTGTCCACCTGATGGTGTTGGTATTTATAATCCGGGATTCTGGGGCATGGTGAGTACTTTTAGTACATTTCCCACATGCACAGTTTTGTTTTGTTCAGTCTTTATTTTTTTGTTTGTTTTACTTGTTGCAATTTTTTTTCCTCTCTTTATTTGTTTATTCAGAATATTGAACAAGGAAAGAGCTACAAAGTAGTCTTTTATGTTCGTTCAACCGATACAATCAATGTATCTGTAGCATTGACGGGATCAAATGGGTTGCAGAAGCTGGCGTCTACAAACATTATGTGAGCACCAATTGCATATGCAATTCTGCAAACTTTTTTTTTGGTGTTAAATAATCAACAGTTTGATGCAAGAACCATCCTTCTTTGTTCTTAAGAGCTGAGAGTTCATTTTATTACCTTTGCAGCACTCATGATCATGAAGTTTTGGATTGGACTAAGAGGGAGTTTCTGTTGGAGGCCAAAGGAACCAACAGTAATTCAAGACTTCAATTGACCACTACGAGAAAAGGCGTGATATGGTTTGATCAAGTATCAGTGATGCCTTTGGATACGTATAAGGTACTTCATTTATCCCTATGTACTTAAGGAGGATGTGTCATCAGTTTTTACATAGCTTCTCCCTCTTTCTCTGTGGTGGATTAGATTTGGATAGATCTATGTCAAGAGTTGTTACATGGCTAAAGGTTCTCACATGGATTTCTTGATGGAGAGATTATACTAGTTGTTACATGGCTATAGGTTCTCACATGGACTTCATTAGGGAAATTATACACTTGCACTTGAAATTAGGTAGATATTATTTGTGTGTGAAGTTTTTATCACTACAAAAGGTCGTAAATGAAAGCTCTTAGTTCAAGCATTAAAATTTCAGAATAAGGGTTGAGTCTTTCCATTGAAAGGGAAAGTTGGATTATGTCAATCAGACAAAATGTGACTTTAGGTCATCCTGGAAAGTCATAAACTAAAGCAGTGAATGCATATGAAAGCAGATGCGATTTCTAACGAACCTTACACAAAACATATACTGAACTAGTATTATTCTTGTTGCCTACTTTATAAAGTTTCCTTCTAAAGCCATCATTTTGACGCAGGGGCATGGTTTCCGAACTGATCTTTTCCAAATGCTGGTGGATCTAAAACCTCGTTTTTTAAGATTTCCAGGTAAAATTGAATTTATTTTCCAGTCACTCGCCTGATCTAACTTAGTCTGATTGTTTTTCCCTTCAATGTACAAACTAAATGTGGAATCTTCTCCAAACATTTTTTGCAATTTGTGAACCATAGCATGCTGATGATTCCACGTTACTGCAGGATAGTTTCTGCATGACCAATTCCTTTTCATCCCCCCTTTGACGGAAAGGCCAAACTAAGTTGACCTGAAAATATTTTAAATGAGTCGATACTGGAAAATTGTGGTGTTGTTTGGTTCATTGGTTCGAAACATGATGATTTGAACTTTTTTGGTTTGAGATGGAAATTTTGAACTTCTTGGTTTGAAACTAGGTTCGGAATTGCTGAGAATAGCGGGGAGTAAAACTTGAAATTGGGTCTAATTTTAGCTTCGAGTTGTCTTTTCAAAGGTTCAAAATAGGTCAAATTTTTTACCAAACACCTACTCAAATGAAAACTTGAGTTCCAACTCCATAAACCTTTGAAACAACGGCCCTGTAGTAATTCTTTTTGTAAGCCTTCTTTAAACCTTGCTAGCTTAAACTCCCAATAAAATCTTGAGATTTGCATTTTTCTTGACATTGTCTCCAGTAAGAACTTTCTTGAAATTTTTTATTAAGATTGTCATTCCTTGTTTAGACTTAGTCCAATCTGGAGTGGTAATCCTCAAAGGTTCTAATTTAACATAGTGTACTTTGTGTTGCATTAGGTGGCTGTTTTGTTGAAGGTTCATGGTTAAGGAATGCATTCCGGTGGAAAGAAACTGTTGGGCCATGGGAAGAGAGACCTGGGCATTTTGGTGATGTTTGGTCATACTGGACTGATGATGGGATTGGTTATTTTGAGTTTCTTCAAGTAGGTATTTTTTGAACTATGGGTCTTGGATACGGGCGTATGAAGTTCATAAAACTTGAGACTTGTTGGTGTATGTTCCTTATGGTACATTGTAAAATAATTTGTCACTGTAGCTAGCAGAAGACCTTGGTGCATTGCCAGTATGGGTATTCAATAATGGTACTTTTTTTTGATTCATACTTCATCTTTGGGGTTTTTCTTATCATTATAATTTGAACAACAAGTGAATTGATCTTTGTTCCTTGGTTCACAGGAATCAGTCACAATGATGAAGTTGCCACATCTAGTGTCTTACCTTTTGTGCAGGCATGTCTTTTTATGTTGCAGTGATTTACTTTATTCCCGTTCCCTTTCATCCATTGAGCTCTTTATATTTTCATTGTTGTTAACTTTATATTCAACTTTGTTCAGCTTATATGTTTGTTATGTTTATGCACTGAAATTTTGTAACGATGTTTCTTGGTTATAGGAAGCCCTTGATGGTATTGAATTTGCTAGAGGTAGCCCCAATTCCAAATGGGGTTCTGTTCGTGCTGCCATGGGACATGAAGAACCTTTTGACTTAAGATATGTTGCTATTGGGAATGAAGACTGTGGCAAAAAGAATTACCGAGGTTTGTGCATTTCTTTGATTTATGATATGGTTTTGCCACTTGTTTATTATTTTTGTAGGTAGAAAATATTAGGTCTGATGATGGTGAGCATAAAAGCATGGTGGCATTTCCTCCTTTACTTATTGTTCCACACGAAGACAAAGAAAATAGAGTTTTATGTTTTGTTATTTTCTATGTTATCTTTCATTGTTTTTACGTTGCATTCACTTTTATTGTTTTCTGTAAAGTTGTTCCTATATCTGAACATTATTAGAATAATTTTAAAATGTAATAATCTCATACTTGATCTCTGTTGTAATCTTCTCCTATATATGAATATTCTTTCGTTGTTTTTCTGTGCATTCACTTTTTATTGTTTTCTTTTTATTTGATAAAGTTTTTCCCATATATGGACATCTTTAGAATAGTATGAAGAGAATAAAATACATATTTTGGGCATTTTATGCTTTTGAGAAGTTTGCTTTTCTCGTTATTGGAGGTTTCCCCTGAATGAACCTAGTAATTTCAGATACGGATCTGTATCACTTAGTCTTTCAGTTTCTCATTTTCTTTTAGTGGTGTGCATAAATGGTCTAGGATAATTTAATATAACAATTAAAACTTAGTCAAAATATTGGAGTATTATAAAATGAACTATTGATTTGTAGTGGAGGATCTCCTTTTATGGTCCTTTTAGTGACCGTTCGTAATATTTCATTTTGATGAGATTTTTTGTCATTTGTAATTTTAACTTGCACTGACCGACATGAGAAGATTTTGCTGCTAAAGAGTGACAGGAATTTGAGATGTGGAATAGTATATGTATTTCATTTTATAGTGCAAATATGAGGTGTAGCGTGCATTCATGAGAGTGTATGCACATTTGCATTTTACGTTGGTATTCTGTTAAAACAAAATTTTAGTTATCCAGACAAATGAGCTTACTTGATTGAACTTAAAGAGTTTATGTTCTTGCGTATTGTTATTTAGTTCTTCAAATTGCTCTCATGAAGATGAATTTAAGATCATTTTTTTGGTTACATGGAAGAGAATCTTGTGGCATGGTTTATGAGATTTTACTGTGTACAAAAGTCTAGCTTGAAAACTGCTATTCTATTCTGTTATTAAAGTTCTTTTGACATGAGACTTAACTTCTTCACAACTTGTCAATCAAGCAGGAAATTACCTCAAGTTCTTTGATGCTATAAAGAGTGCCTATCCAGATATTAGAATTATTACAAACTGCGATGCTTCTTCTCAACGGCTGGATCACCCAGCTGACTTGTATGATTATCATGTAAGTCATTTAGAATCCCCTATTTTAATTTTTTTTAGTACATTTTCCTGCCTTGTAGATTTTAGAAAAACATGATTACTCATTCTTGCTTTCAGGACCAACAGTTACTTTAAATATCTTAATTTTTTTTGCTAGGTTTACACAAGTTCGAGCGACATTTTCTCTCGAGGCAATCATTTTGATCATGCACCACGTGGTGAACTGAAGGTGCATTGGCCGTTTGTTTGCAATTTTTAATTTATGTAGATTCTTCTCAGGATTGATCCTTGTTTGTTCTGTTGAAATTGAATGTCCTCCAGGCTTTTGTAAGCGAATATGCTGTAACAGGAAAAGATGCTGGCAGGGGAAGTTTTCTTGCGGCACTTGGTGAAGCTGGATTTCTTATTGGACTAGAGAGGAACAGGTAAAGTTTTCAAAAATTTGCATGTTTTTCTGGCGTGTTACAAAATTATTCTTTGAGATCACGTCTTTCAAAACGATTCTGCTTACTTGTCACAGTAAACCTTTTACCACCAACAAGAAACACGACACTCAACTGATAGTATCAGTATATTTCCTTTGACATTTGAATGCAGTGATGTCATCGATATGGTGAGCTATGCACCACTCTTTGTGAATAA
The DNA here is from genome assembly GCA_946598075.1 of Artocarpus hirsutus. Classification (NCBI taxonomy): domain Eukaryota; kingdom Viridiplantae; phylum Streptophyta; class Magnoliopsida; order Rosales; family Moraceae; genus Artocarpus; species Artocarpus hirsutus. The sequence continues at coordinate 14,499 of CAMOHE010030288.1, read as the reverse complement.
CAATGACAGGCGGTATTTATCTATCTTGTTCTCTTTGCTTAAAATATATTTTTCCATCTATAGAATATTTTGGAACAATACAAGTGAATTTGAGTATGTCTCTGTGATCTATTGTGCTCATGAAAAAAAAAAAAAAAAACTCTTTGATTACAGGTGGAATCCAGACGCAATTGTCTTCGACTCCTCAAAGGTGTATGGAACTCCTAGTTACTGGGTTCAACGATTTTTCACAGAATCGAGCGGTGCTAGTCTTCTTAAATCGACACTACAAACAAATTCATACGCTTTGCTTCTCGCCTCGGCTATTGCTTTTAGAAGTTCAGAAGATGACAAAACATACCTTAGAATAAAGGTATAACTCGTGCTTGCTTCTTACTTTGAGAGTTCTTATGCTATACAATGATCCATTTCTCGTTTTTTGTTACTTTAAATGACAGGCATACCTAGTTTGCTTAAAACATAATTGACATATATTCTTGTTTTGTTTTATTTGTAGATGTTGTCCACACATGTTGCTTAACATGGTTATTTTTACTCTCTATAAATCTCTTTGAAATCTTGACATTTATGGTACAAGGGTACTTGCTATATGCCTGTGTTTTGGTGTAGGGAATGGCTATAATAAAGACTAATCTTTACATTCATTTTCCTTTGTAAAGAATGATATTTGTGTTTTTAATATTGAGGGATCCATTACAGTCAAAATGGTTCATGCCCAATCTGTTGCAAATTTCTCACTGGGCTAATGACTGAGCAGATTGTGAATTTTGGAAGCGACACAGTAAACCTCACGATTGCAGTGAATGGATTGGATCCGAATACCCTTAGACTTTCTGGGTCAACCAAAACTCTGTTCACATCTAGTAATCTGATGGATGAGAATTCTTTCATTGAGCCAACTAAGGTACTTGGCTATCCTGTGTACAATTTTACTGCATTTCAACTCTATTCTGTTTTGAGTTGTATATGCTTCTACCCAATATCTCTATTCTTGATGAACTAGGCTTCTATTTACCAATCCTATCTCATTGGTGCTCCTTCTATGACATCCCTCTATTTTATGACAGAGCATTTCTTTTCCCAATAAATAGTCACTGTTCAATCTTTATGTTATAAGTATTTAATATGATTATGTAAGCTATTTAATTAAGTTTGATCGAAAGTTTTCTTGGTTACCCAATTTAAATAGGAACCTCTTGTAATATAGCTATTCTTCTGTTGTTTTCCTACTTTGAAATTGTTGGAACACGTTCCTCTCACAAGGTCATATCAAGTTTCATCTATTAATGGTTTCCAAACGAACAATGTGTATATGTTCAAAAGATTAGGAGAACAGTAATCATATTCCTATGCGGAACACGGGAAATAGATCGAACTTGCATATTAACCCTCCTTTGTTGCATAAGATTCAATGATATTATAAAAAAACTGTTGCTTAGGATTTGAGAGACGTTTCTTGTTACCTTGAGTAATTATCTGCATACATTCTTGGAAGTTTGATCGAGGCTTCATTTGTTGTTGTTATTGTATTCTTCCTTTTCCACCTTTTTGTTTTTGTTTGTTGAGGGGCAATTTCCTTTCTGGTTTCCAAGTTCTGCTTTTGTACAATCTTGATAGAAAATTGAAAAAAAAAAATTTTTTGTTGAATTTCTTTATATTTTTTCATAATTTTTCTACACAATTAAATGCAGGTTGTACCAACCCAAAGTCTGTTTGAAACTGCTGGAGAGAACATAGATGCTGTAGTGCCTGCACATTCTTTAATTTCATTTGATCTGTTAAAAGAAACAGGCGGTATCAGAATCACCGGAACTGACTATCTCTCTTCTAGATCATCTATGTAAATAATTAATGGAATCCCAAATTATGTAATAACACGCAACATCAATGCCAGGCCGGTAATTAAAATGGTTGGCAATCTTTGCCAATCAACTTTATAGTAATTAATATAAATTTCACGCTGATAGTCTTCATTCTCATGCGTGACAGTTATAATTGGAAATCATCTTCTTTTCAAGCAATAGGTTAAACCTCTTTACCAATGATGGCCACACACACGCTGATAACTTGAAGAGAATATGCACACAATGACAGATTTTATGAGATAGTAAATTATGTCGGTACTTATATAAAAAATGACATCGACACAAATCGGTATTTGACAAGTTATTAAAAACCTAGAATACCCCTACATAGTAGAGTTTTTGTTTCCTTTTTTACATTTCCTTCTTTTTTTAGCAGCTTCTTCGTTTTCCCATTTCTGTCTATCTGTCCCTCTCTCTCTCTCTCTCTCTTAATCTTCTCTCTCTCAACCTCGCTGATGTAGCTCTGGCTATTGTCCCATTGTTGGTGGAGATCGACCTTCTAACATCGATCAAGAAGCTTCAGCCGACAATGACCATCATCATCACAGGCAAAGCTAAATAACCAAATCATGACCATTGAAACAAGATGGAGAGAACCAATGCCATGAACTCAAATCGTGACCACTAGAGCCAGATTGCGACTTATTCTTCACCTTCTTGCTGTTGAATCTTTGTGAGGTCGTGCGATCTCAAGCACAAAAGGAGCCAAATCGTCTTCCCCCACCATGATGCTAAGCCCATTGCCATGATGATATGGTTTTCCTCCGAGCCAGATCATTTACGAACAACTAGATCTGGTTTTTCTCGGCAGGTGGATCTTGATATAGGAACACCATCTTTGGCATCGCAGAGCTCGACGAGTCGAAGATGAATTATCAGAATTTCTTGGAAGCCAATCTCACTAGAGTGATCACTCTCACCGTCCAGGTCTAAGCGCATGCTATCGTCGCCGTCCTAGAGGTCCCGTCTCTGTTTAAGAGGCACAATCTGAGTTATTGGTTTTGAGGTTGTAGTTTTGTGCTTAGCTTTTTTCCCTGATACTTTTCTTTATTTTTGTTTTTCATCTGGGAAAATAGAAGAAACAAGAGGAAAAAAAAAGTTTTGTATATTTCTTTTTTTTTTTGTGTGTGTTTTATGAGTTTTTCTTTTATATATATATATATATATATATATTTTATGTTGTAGTGTTTTTTATAGTGAATTTGCCATTTGTTTTTTATTGGTTGGTAGATTGACTTTTTTGTTTTAATAATTATATTTTTACTTTTTAATTATTTTAATATTAAAAGTATTTTTACAAGTTTTCAAGTTTAATAATTATGACAAAAAATAAATATGACATTTTAAATAATATTATGCATAGGAATGTAAAATAAAATAGCATATCAAATATGCTCTTTTTATACTTTATGGCAGCAAATATAATATTTGCATTAACATTTGCATTAGAGATGGTCTAAGATGATCATAATTCTAAGTTATTAGTAGATTCCTATTTATGAAATTATGTCTTTTGATTTACTCAGTACAATTCCAAAAATCTAATCCTATTCCTTGTATGTTTCTTCTTTAAATGGAAGTAGATAAATAATTCTCTTGAGTATTAATACATGTATTGAATAATACGAGCGCTTAAATTTGTGATTAAGCTTATGAATTTACTATTTGTTAGAGAATTATTGACAACTAACTCTAATTATAAATTATTTATGATGGCTCAATTTATATGTAATGACTAAATCAAACGGGCAACTCTGAAATATAAGTAACTATATCTATAATTTCAAGAGTACAATTTCAAGTTCTAAGTGGAATAATAGTGAAATTAATAAAACTGTAATATATTAATTAAAAGTTTAATTAATATATTAGTTTTATTGGAGCTTGAAATTATGAGTCCATCAGTCCCCTAGCCATTCTTGCAAACGCTATTTAGACAAGTAGAATTATTGGCTTAATTAATTGGTTTAAAAATGGAATTTTAAATTAATAATCACTCAAAATTAAGTAATTAATTTATGTATTAAATAGTAAGATTATTTAATAAATAATAATTAATTTTGAATGACTAGTTGAACATCTCTCCTATAGTGTGTGGTGGCATGTACATGCATTGGGAATGGATCCTTGTGCGGTCAAAGACTTGTTTGCCAAGCTTCCAATTTCTAAAAGTTCCTAATTTTTAAAGAATGTGATTTTTTCAAATAGGGAATTCGAAATTTAGAAAAAAATTATATTAGGTAACAAGTAGTATTTTTCTCTCTATAGATTGCTAATTGGCACCACACACATAGATTCTACATATGTGTTTAGTGCCTACGCTAGATAAGGAAAGGGGGATTTTTTTATTTTATTTAAATATGTGATATTTAATTTAAAATAATAGATTCTTACAGAATTAATTTAGTCTTTCATTCTCTATAAACAGAGGGCTCCTCTATTTATTCTACATACAACTGAGAGTTTTGGTTACACTGCAAAGTTTTTGCCAATTTTCCCTTGTTGTAGGCGTGTTGAAGAGAGAGAAAAAGAGAACCATTCTTCCATTCGTAGTCTCACTTTGCTCATGTGTTGAGATTAGTAGGAAAAAAAAAAGAAGAGAGTGAGTGATCTTTTAGAAACCCAATTCCTTCAATGCCCACAGTGCATCTCCTTGGTGTCAATGACTAAGTGATGAATACGACAATTTCATAAAGAGAATGATTTTTGTAGAAAATCTTTGTCTTAATCACTTCAACTAGATAAAGCATTAATTATACATATTTATTAAGTATTAAATTAATATAATCAATAGCGTTGTTTTATAGAAGTTTTGTGAAAATTTTTTATTATATACATTCTGCACTTTTATCACGTTTCTATATATTTTCTCTAAAACCATTTTAAATTAATAAATATTTACTCATTTATAGACTAATTAATTATTCGTATAAATAAATAAGTCTCCTAAAATTACTTTTTTTTTAACTCCAATAGAATTTCTTTACAAGGGCTTTAATCGATACCATAGATTGTTTGAAACATTGATTAAAAAGTTTCAAAAATTATTCAAGTGCAAAGTTTAGTGAAAAGAAAAAAAAAACATATAAAAATTCGAGAAATGAAAATGATTGTTTTGTCATCCTGTAAATTACTCCCCATCACGTGTCTACAATTCAACAATCGCACCAAAATTTGGCCTAAGCCAAAAATTTCTCATTAGTTCATCCCAACCTTATCATTAACCTTTCACTCCAACAAAAAATAAAAATAAAAAACAAAACAAAAACTCCAATATTAATCAACAAAACTTATCAACACCAAATAAAAAATAAGAAAGACCCTTTTATCATCAATAGGAAAATACGCAAAAGCAGAAAAGGACTACATTCTTTTGAACTCATCTCACTATTCCTCTCAATTTCTTTTTGAACTTCTGTTAAAATTAAAGGGAAAAAAGAAGATTAAGTGTGATCATATGATTTTTTTTTTCTTCAGTTTAATTTTAATAGAAGTACTATTAGAAAGATCATATGATTACATTGCCACTTTTTAATATGTTTTTGATAAAAATTCTAACATAATTAGCTAATAGGATTAATTTATATGAAGAGTAAAAGTGAGAGCTTTTCAAAAGTTCCAATGACAAAATTGGAATGATCACAAAGTTCAGGAGGTATAAATGAAAATAATCTAGAGCTATCAACTTGGGCAAGACCAAATAGGCCAGCCCATATATTGTCACTTTTGGCTCGAGTGGGGCTTGCTCTACCCAAGCCTCAGGCAGGGCTTAGGTAAACATTTAGGCCCAAAATAGAACTAGCTGGTTCGAGCTTGGCCTGTTAGACATGGTACCTTAAGGAGTTAAATGTTGTAATATATTTTTGGAGATATTTTATCAATAAGAGATTATTTGTTATTCGGATACCAAATGTTGTCCTCCATATATTCATTTCTGTTGAATGTGTAATAAGCAAACAAAAGTCTAAGTCTGTTGGTTTAAATCTTTAAGAATCGTGCATATGATAGACAAATTATGCGGAAGACATGAATCTTAAAGGTGATGGTCTACAAAGATCCACAATCGAAGGAATAAAATTGGGCAGTTTATTCATGCTAAAATTGTTATGTTGTTTACATCCCTAAAGATACTTCGATCCTATCGAGGTGGTGAATACAATTTTGAATAGAAAATAAAGAATACAAGAGAATAATCAAAACATATTATCGATTCTTCATCCTTGAATCCTTAAGTTGTATCCTTTTTTATGTAATGCTCATCTTCAAGTCTTCAATCCCATATAGATCAAATACTTCAAATTTTCGGTCATATCTAAATTTTAATGTTTTTTAGAATTGTCTTAAAAATAAAATTAAAATTGAATTGAAAACTACACCTTTTTTCGAGAAATTTTCAACTCTCTGCCGGTAGACCGATCTATGTGATTGGCTTGCTGGTCATGACCCACCGGCTTGCCGATCTTGAAAATTGGCTTACTAGTCATGACAGATCGGCTTGCCCCTAGAGCCACCAGATTTTTGCCTCACTAACGGCCTACCGAACCTGAGAGTCTAGCCTGTCGATCTTGCGACCGTTGGCCTGTCGAACTGAAGGGTTTAGTATGCCAACCAAGTAGAGATCATCCCTTTCTAGAAAATACAATTTTGGTGCAACTTATTTATTTTTTTTTCAACAATTCAAAAACATAAAATTAGAGACTCAGGAGATACCTAGGAACGCCATCATCCATTTTCTAGATTCGTCTTCTTCGAATGATTATTTAATTACAAAATTCTTACAAATTTAAAATTAAATAATAATTCCTAGACATAGATGATAGTCCGCCATCTCATTATATGAAAAACCTAGATACACATTCTAACCTCTAAGGACCATAAATGGTATAAATTAATTAATTAATAAATAATTAAATAATAATTTAATCAACCATAATTAATTAATAAACACATTCACCATATAATCCATGACAACATATAAAAATATATAGAAACCCTAGAGTGCTAACTCTTTTAAAAATTAAATTCAAGTATAGGAGAGATCAAGATCACATAATTTATTCATATAGTATGATCACAAACTTGTAAATTTATGTAAAACCATGACTCTGATATCAATTGTCAAAAAAATAGTACGCAATAGAATTTTTAAATTTTTTATATCAAAGTATTTTTTAAAACACAAGTTTGACACACTATATGCATAAATTAACTAGATCTTACTAACCTCTATGTGCCAAAAATCTCCTGCAATGAGTAAAAAGAAGTAATGTTCTAGAAGGACTTCAACCAACTGGCATTCTTTTCTATTCTCTATCCTTAATCGGAGTGAGTATGGGCTTACATTGTTCAACTTTTCCACCAGGTTACTCCTTCCAACCAGTAGAGAAGCACCCAAAGCTATAATTCGTGATTTGTGAATGATAGCTTTTCGAGGAGTTGTAGAGTCTCACTCTAGATTTCTCAACTGATTTAAATAATCATGAGACTCACTCCCCTTTATATAGATGTTGGGCCCAAAAGTCAGTTATTACCAGAATAGGCCTCAAAAATTTGAATCAGAATCAATATTTGATAAAATCCGCGTAAAAACATGTGATCATTTTATCGTCTGGTTGGCAGGCTCGGCAGGCCAAACTGGTAGATCAGCTTGCCTAACCTCCTCAATTGTTAGGCCGAACTTAAAGATCGGTCTACCGAACCTCATATAAAAGATCCCTACAAATCTTTATTTTCCACCTGAGATTCTTGAGATAGAGTGTCACGCCCCGAAGTACGGGAGGTGACGTGACAGTTTGATTAAGTTAGTTAAGAAGAAATTTTTAATTAAAACACTAGTTTAAGAATTTGATTTATTAAGAAATAGTGATAATTTAAAACCCTTTTAAGCAAATATTATTAATAATTAAACAAATAAGACAAAAACGAAATGGAATAAAATGATAAAGAAAAAGGGAATATGTGTTGGGTCCCACTATCCCACAACTTGTACACACACATAGTATTGATAATATTAAATTACATCCACAGTCTAAAATAAAAACAAAAAAGTTAAAGTTATACATGCCTTGATTTATAATTCTAATAACCTACTTGGCTCATCTACTGCTCATAGGTTTGGTCAACGGATTCTTCTCTAATCCTAAGCTGAAATCCACCTAGAGGGAAAAAATTTTTAAAACAAATAAAAGGTGAGCAAAAAGCTCAGTAGGACTTAACTCCTAGACGGAGATGATAGTTCGCTATCTAGTTACATGATAAACCTAGATACACATTTTAACCTCTAAGGAACCATAACCAGTATAAATTAATTAATTAATAAATAATTAAATAATAATTCAATCAACCATAATTAATTAATAAACATTCACCATATAATCCATGACAACATATAAAATATATAGAAACCTAGAGTGCCAACTCTCTATAAAATTAAATTCAAGAATAGGAGAGATCAAGATCACATAATTTATACATATAACATGATCACAAACTCGTTAATTTACATAAAAACCATGGCTTTGATACCAATTGTTGAAAAAATAGTACGCAGTAAAATTTAAAATTTTTTTATCAGAGTATTTTCTAAAACATAAGTTTGACATGCTATGTGCATAAATTAATTAGATCTCACTAACCTTGTGTATGCCGAAAAGCTTCCTCAATCTGTGTAGAGAAGTAACGTTTCAGAAGGACCTCAACCAATTGGCCTTCTTTGTTATTCTCTAAACATGATCAGAGTGAGTGTGGGCTCACACGTGTAGCTCTTCTTCCAAGTGACTCTCCTTCTAACCAATTGAAAGAACCCAAAGCTAGTGTTCGTGATTTGTGAACAAGAGCTCTCAGGGAGTTTTAGATTCTCACAAACAAAGTATCACTCTTAACCTCTCAATTGATCTAAATAACTTATGAGACTCACTCCTTATTTATAAAGGTTGGGTTTAGGGTCAGTCCTTATCAGATAAGGTCTCAAAAATTCAAATCAAAATCAAATTCGGATTAATATCTAATGAAATCTGCATGAAAATGCATGATCTTTTTTTCGCACATAGGCAGGCCGATCTATCTAATAGGCAGGCCAAACTTGTCCCATTGGCAGGCCGAACTTGAAGATCGGCATGCCAAAATGTCGATAAAAAATCTCAATGAATCTTTTATTTTTCACTCGAGATTCTATACGATAACGTCTTAGTTTTAATTCAAATAACCCAATAGAAAAGTTATCTAATTAAAACAAATTTATCTAGATAATCTCTAGGAAAATAAATGAATTCTTAATAATTCTACAAAATTAAATCAAGATAAACAAACAAAAATTATCCGATCCCAATAATTCAACAAGTTTATCTTGAATTAATTTTGTCACAAAATTAATTCAACTGATAAACAAACATGAATTATTTGATTCTTTCGAATTTCAACCAATCTAATAAATCTAACATAAGTCATCAATTATTGAAAAAGTACGTCGTATCGTTACAGGATTTTGTGAGCTAGCAAATGGGACTTGATGGACCTATATAGTTCAAGCTCTCGATAATTATGAAACCCAATATCCCATATATACATTTCATAATTATCAACTCTAATGCTACTCTACTAAAAGCTTGGAGCTGTAATCTCGAACTATATAGAATTACGAAGCTCGTATAGCTAAGTCTCCATGACATATCACAGTGTATCGTATTCCCATAGGATTATCCATAATCGGCTTAAGGACAAGTTTTGTCTTATCTTTTCGATTATTTTTATCTTACGTTCCATTATCTCACCATCAAAAAATTTACCATCCAAAGATAGTATACCATTTGGTTATACCTATGTTTTCAAATGGTTGAGCACTCTAGTTTTCTAATTACAGGATAACGCATATAAGAGGATATCACTACTCCTGAAGAGGAGCTATGGATTCCATATCTATGAATAATAGGTCTACGCTATCAAGAGTCATGTCTCCAACATACCAGCATGCATATCACTATCAAAATATAGGTGTCACCCTTTGGTATATCAAAAGACACAAGTCAAGACAATAGGCCCACTATTCATCTCAGGATTAAGATACAATACAAATGATTGTCTGAAGTGAATTGAGTTGCTAAGACAGAATTATTAATCCAAATTAATTCACTTTATGCCCCGATCTAACACATCGTCACCTATGACAATGTGCCAATGTTTCTATTCATGGAGTCTACCTTCGATGGCCAAGATAGACTATCTCCCAATAGGGATATAGACAACATAATAATTTTTACATGAATAAAGCACCCAACCTTATTCCCTCGATTGCGGATCTTATGATTTAGACTGTCACCTTAAGAATCATGTCTTTCGCATAATCTGCCCTTCATATGCCCAATTCTTAAAGGTTTAGACCGATAGTCTTAGACTATTGTTTGTTTAATATACCTTTAACAAATATGAACATAAAGAGGACAAGATTTAGTATATAAATAATAAATAAATTCTTTATTGATAAAAATATCTCCAAAAACATATTACATTTTTACTCTTTAGGGCATACATGTCTAATACCCAATTCTTAAAGGTTTAACTGATAGTCTCAGACTTTTGTTTGCTTAATATACATTCAACAAATATGAACATAAAGAAGACAAGATTTGGTACATAAATAATAAATAAATTTTTTATTGATAAAAGTTTCTCCAAAAACATGTTACATTTTTACTCCTTAGGGCATATATGTCTAATAATATAGAACATATCTTTTTATTTAAACTTTCATATTAAGACACCATTCATTTTATTTTTGAGGGCCTAAGCATTGCACCATAAACATAAACATAGTTGTATGAGGGGAGTGAGGTAGTTAATCAACCAAACGTAACAAGTCCACCTTGCAGGACAAACATAAATAAAGGGTGTGCAACGCTTTAATTAAGTGATACATATATATAGATATACTTTTAACATATCTCGTCATTGAAGCATCGTTAAACCTTCTTATTGCAATATGAGTTTTCATCAGAAGGCTATATGTAAAAAAAAAAACTTAAAAATTATCATAAAATATATTCTCAAAACTTTTTTGTAAACTTTTATCATGTTGCAGGTGAGAATGTACTTATTTAAATCCTTGCTTACTTAACCTTTCCTACTTAAGGTGACAATTGCCTAGCTCATAGTGTGCTTGCCCTTCTTGGAGTATTCACATTAAATCATTCCATAACAAGTACATAAGTTCAAAAACAAATTCTTCAACCCTTAGGGGAAAGTTTATAATTAATTCTAGAAAAATTGAAAAATTATGTTTCTCATTCCATATTAAAGTCAACATCTAGAGGTTTCTTTTAAGCTATAATTCACCCCATTTCGAGTTTGATAAAATCATTAAAAGTAGATTAAGATTTGGTAGTAAAAATCCTGTTTTTGTAGAAATTACAGTAATAATGGATAATATTAAAAAATTCATATCTTATGGCACAAATTCCTTTTTAAGTAGTTCATATATGAAAACGAAGCTTAGGATCTCTAGATTATGCATATGAAAAACTTTTCAATCGAATTCATAAATTATAGATATAGTTTTTAGGTTTTAACAAGGCAATCTTTAAGCTTTATGTTTGATGTCAACATAATAATCAAATCATATGCCTTATTATTAAAACTCCTTAAGTAATCATAATTAACATTATGATCCTCATTTAGACCATAATTAGACTCTATTAAATTACAATAAATTTCATAATTTAATTCATAGAATTTAAAAAAAAATTCATATAAACAAGATTTTCATTAAGAAACCTAGACTGTGAACGAAACATGAAAATCATAAAAACTAAAATGTGCATATTTGTAACCATTTTGAGAATTTCTTATGCACAATCTCATACTATAAAGTGCCATGAAAGAAGCATGAAATCCAAAACACTTACAAAAGAATTATTAAGAAGATAATTTGTTCCTAAAACAATTCTAATTTTCAATCATGGGAAACAGAACTCCATAATCATAAACCAATCACCATGAAAATGTTTTGTAACAACACATGTGCTAAAAATTCATAGTAGAAGAGAATAAAAAAGTCACACTTTTAGAATTATTTTTAGCCTTAAAAGAATTAGAGAAGAAGGAGCAATAGGGAGAATGGAAAATTTTTAATTAGAGGAAGAAACTAAGGAAAATTTTATATAGAGGCTACATAAGTTAGGGTTGCTATTTAGAAGTATTTATAGATTACTCCTAAATAGAATATGATTAGGACTCTTTTTTAACTTTTTAAATATAGTTAATTATATGGCAACAAAATTTGCCAACTTATTCCTATTACGTATTGTAGTATAAATACCTGACTTAGACACAAGTTTTCTTTTAGGGTTTTTCATTATTTCTCCAACCATATTTTGGAGAGAAAAGAGTGAGAAAAAGAAGGAGAATTCTCTTGAAGTTCAAGAAGTTTCGTCCATGTGAAGATTTCTTCAACATCGTCAGTGAGAGTTTTTCTTCTTTTTTTTTTCCTTCTTTCCTTTGAAGTTTGAATATTTTTTTATTTTGTTTTTCAATGTTTAAATTCTTGAATATATTAGGCTAAACTTTTCTTAGGTTAAAGGTGATTTCAAAACCCTAGACTCTATTATGTGATTCATATTTTTAGAATTATTTTTAATTTTCTCAATCAAAATTGTTTAGGTTTCTTTATTTTTAATGTTTATGATTTTTATTCTGTTTTGTTTAGAACTTCTTGATCCATAATTGTCTCGATTTTCTAATTATTAGTAGCAAATTGTAATAGGCTTTTATTGACTATGGTGAGGAACATAACCAAGGTTGAACAATTTGAGTTTGGGTGTTTGTTATCTAGACCAACCTATCTCTCTTAACACAATGCTTTCGTTGAGTTGAACTTAGAGAGGTTATTCTAGGTTAGAGGGAAAGAGATTAAGTGAAGAGCTTGTTTAGCTTAAGGACACACTAATGAAAGATTGGGACAATAAAGTTTATTGTTACCTACAGTTCATAGTTTCGATAGGAAATTGGGAATTATTTTATGTAGAATTACATAATTGTTGTTCATGCCATCAGTTTTGTTTAAAGTTTTTGGTTTTTGTTTTCATTATTTTTAATAATTTTAGATAGTTATTCCAAAACTCCTTCTTTATTTACTTGAAAATTAATAACTTAATTAGATTCAATTATCTATGGGAATGACTTGTACTTACTATTATACCTAATTAATAATGACATTAAAAGTAAGATATTAATTTGGGTGTCCCCTGAGATTTACCAAATTTTGGCGTCGTTGCTGGGAATTGAGCTTTTATTTAATTTGTTATTAATTTTATCTTTTTAGTTTTATTTAATTTTTTTTTATTTTCCTTGTTTTTAGGCTTGCGCATTGAATGTCCATTGAAGAAATAGATGAACGACTTCAATGGATTAGAAATTTCATGAAATCATTGATCGACACCAAGCGTGAACAACTTTCATCCACTTCATCATCTAGCACCTCTTTCGAAAACTCAGTGCATCTAAAAAAAAAAGTAATGGTAGAAAACAACCTAAGCCCTAAGGAGTTGGCAGCTCCAATTCTTAATCAACAACCATTATGCATAGAGTGCCCTGCCTTTGTGGCCCCTTTTGAACTAAAGTTGGGGCTAATACATCTTCGTTCCCAATTTCATGCCTTTGTAGTTGAAGACCCACACAAGCACCTCAAAAAATTCCATGTGGTGTGTTTGACAATGGGACCAACTAGAATATCTGAAGAGCAAACCAAGCTTAGAGCTTTTCCTTTCTTTTTGGTGGACTACGTAAAGGAATGGCTCTACTATTTACCTTTCGGCACCATCACCACTTGGAATGAAATAAAGAAGTTCTTTTTAGAGAAGAACTTCCCCGCTTCAGAGGCAGCAACCATTCATAAGGAAATATATGGTATCTAGAAATTCAATAGAGAAACGCTCTATGAGTATTGGGAGCGGTTCAAGAAGTTATGTGCTAGTTGCCCCCTACCACTAAATTAACTACTAACTTCTTATCCAATATCTCTACGAGGGGCTAATGCCAATGGATAAGAGCATGATAGATGCCGCAAGTAGAGGTACATTAGTTGATAAGACTCCGGGAGCTGCAAGAGCTCTAATTGCAAACGTGGTAGCCAACTCCCAACAATTTAGCAACTGTCACGAGCAACCACCACCATTGAAAAAAGTGAATTAAGTTGTTACCACTTCCATTGAACAACAATTATGTAACTTCACTTCATTTGCTCAATAGATGCCCAAGGGACACATGCAACAAGCAAAAATGTGTAGAATTTGTTCCACAATGGGCCATACCACTGACATATGCCTAACTATGCAAGAAGGCACCACGTAGCAAGCCAATGCAATAGGAACATTCCCATGACAACCAACGAAGTATGATCCCTCACTAGTACAAAATGTGGATTCCATGACAGTTTATAACCGTCGTGAAAAAATTTCACGACGGTTAAAAAACCATCGTGGAAACCTCTGTCGTGGAATAAGATCGACTTTTTACGATGGTTTTTTACCGTCGTGTAATAGAATAATTGGCGCGCGAGATTTATGGAAGTGTTATTTTCCACGACGGTTTTGGTGAAAAATCGTCTTGGAAGGCTGAGCTTCCACGACGGTTTTCTACAAAAACC
>CAMOHE010030287.1:0-15104 GCA_946598075.1 Artocarpus hirsutus | reverse complement strand
ATTTTCCTCTGTAAGTACAGGGATGAACTGCCAAAGTTGGGTGTCATAACTGATTTTGAAGCAGGTTCTCGACTTGTTCTTGAGGGTCTGACGAGCCCAATCGAAGTTGAATTCATTACTGCCAATGGCACAATGACATTGCTGGAGTGCATGAAATATGCTATGTCAAAGTCGAATGTCCAGTCCATACATGACAACTTCTAACGAACATTGCAAAAAGCAAGTGGTTGAAGACCACACAAGGTTATGTAGTTCCTGCAGAATGGGTTTTGTTTGATTCAGCATGGGAAAGAATTCTTAGGAAAACTGATGTTCCAAGCCTTGATGTAAATTTTTACAAACCCGACATTTTTGTGTACAAGGACCAATGAAGGGCATAGGGGTGAAGATAGATTCCCTGGAGGTTTGTTCTTTTATTTTCTGGTGTCTTTTGTCGCAGACAGGTACATATTTGATAAAAAGTTTTTATAGCTTTCTAAACAAGTTCAACTGGAGGCCAGAAAAGCTGGATGAACACAATTCCTTGGTGTGGATACCCAACCATGGTGGTGATGAGGGAAAATGGGTAAATTCCGAGCTCTGTGTACTTCATGAGACAGATGACATATTTGGCTCTCGCCTTTATTCTCTTTATAGCTTATTTGGCTCTCTCCTGTATTCTCTTTATGGCTGTTACAGACTGGAACTGTTGAACATTATTTTCTTCAGCTTTTGGAGTTGGAGAATCCCCTTCCGTGGAGGAATATTTGCAGCTATGGAATGATTGGGGGTCAAGAGCTGACCACCAAGTTTCTTCTGCAGAATGTTACTCTTTCTGGGAATGCATCATGAAGAACTGGAAGCCAGCAACCGAGGAGACTCTCAAGCAGAATTTGGCCAAAGTTTCTGCCATCTTGACTTTGAATGACACAATTCATTTGGTGAACAGAGAACATGTTTTTATACTGGATGATCTACGCTGGCCGAAAGTTTTTTCCAGCGTTTCAGTTCCTCTGTTTGTTTGGCTCCCTAAGAATGGTGGCTCGTTATCTACTCTTTCGTGAAGATTATCCAAGATTTACATTTCTTTGGGAGTGAAAAAGGTTTCAGAGTCTGTTAAGCTCAAGTTGGGAATGAATATCTCATCCGCACATAGATCAAAGAATTTCGTGCCAAGAGACGGGCTGATCGAAAAGGGTCTTATCAAAATCACACTGGCTTTTCTTTCCGGTCCTCAGTTTGACATGGCAGCAAAAGATAGACAAGAGGCAGCTACATCGCTTCTCAACCTCTCACAATGCAAGAGTGATCAACCTATAAAAGTCAAATATTGTCTAACATGGCCATCAAATGCAACAGTAGAAATAGAAACAAAGAAGATGGTTTTCTGGGACAAGAATTCTGGTCAGTTGTTCATTGAAAAATCTGGCCACGGAGATCAAAAAACCAACATAGAATTTGGTCTTGCTTTGCTCAAGAGATCGCAGAAGGAGTGTTGCCTGAGGGAAGAGAACTTGCAGCGGCTATTCTCAGCAGAATTATACACATTGGGTTTATGTACGAGTTCAACGAGGAAGCAGTCGACTACTTGCTAGTAAGGGAAAATCCAGAGCTGTTCATGGGAGACAATGAATTTCTCGGTTCCGCATTTTCGTGTTCTCAAAAGTCGTCTGCGGCTGCTCTTGGCAAGCGTGCATGCTATTCACAGCAATTAGCTCCTTCCACACCATCCGCCTTATGCAAGAGGCAGTGCAAGACAGAAACTGACCTTCATCCTGAGCACTAATCAGCTCAGCCTTTGGTTTTCGTGATGGCTTGTAAATACATGTAGGCAAATTTGTGTGCATAACTTGTAAAGCTGTGTTTGTCTCTATATATTGATTGTTTTATTTAATTTGGTTCCTGTGTTTGTATGTGGATCAGGGAAAATCTGGTTTTGAGACAATAAATATGCAGATGCATCAAGAATCAAAGTCAGAGCACTTAACCTGGTACAGAATTTCGTGTGCATTTTCTTTTTGTAAGTGCTTTTTAACATTGTTGCCTCTTAAAAAAGAAAAAGAACATTATGGGTTCTAAATACACCAAAGCACATTTATTTGCATTACACTGAATCTTTGGTCTCTCTATATGGTATGTGCATAAGCTATCCTTCTGTTAGATTTTTTTTTTTTTTAAATAAATTTGGTTTCATCGCAGATGGATGCCGACCGAAGGAGATAGAAATTCGAATTTGATGTCGTCGCGTCTTAAATCTAAATTCATGACCTCTAACTATCATTAAGTTTAAGAACATCAGTTCTTGTTAATGATCGTGGTACTCTTTTGTGTTAATATGGCTTCCGCATGTCCGACTTTTTCAACCTTTTTTGTTAATATGCCTTCCGCATGTTTGGGAGGGATTTTTAAAAGTTGTTTTTGGTTTTCTAAATTTAAAAGCTGTCTTTGAAAGTGTTTGAATGAACTATTAGAGAGTTTATGCTCTGCAAATGTGCTCCTGTTAAACCCACAAAATATAGCTTTTCAAAAAATAAAACTTGAACCAGAATATCAATAATACATTAAAACTTAGTTATGATATTTTTGTAACTTTTAAAAATAATTGAAACCACTGTAACCTATTAAAACTTTTTTAAAAATATAATACTAAATACTTACTGAAAAGTTACATATATTGATTCTCTTCTTCTATTGACTAAAAATACATGCAAAAACTATGTCAAGCAGGCCCTAAGTTTACTATTTAATTTTGATATGCTTTTTCTGTTTCTTTTTTTTCCCTCACGAATAAGGTTTGTTGTCCCTTAAGCTTCCAGCATTTTTCTAATTAGACATCTTTTTTTATTATCTAATGCTGATAAGTAGGCTAATATGAACTATGATGGTGAATCAATTATAATCTTGGACTCGGTCTAACTGCCAAATGCTAATTTGTTACATGCATATGATGAAAAGTCATTTTGGGAGGGGGGGATTGTGAGGTTGTTTGATATAGAGCTGAATGACTTATCCAGTAACAAAAAAGAAAACGCAAAACCAAAAAAAAGTAGCAAGAAAGATACGGCCGAATAGAATCTTGGATGAGTGCAGAGCATCCTTGCTGCGGTTGGGGTACCCATTTTCGAGTTATCAGAGAGAAACGACAACATCGTGGAAAACGACGATTGCAATTACAAGGGGAAGATTATTAAAGGGCACACATAAAAACGACAAAAACAGAAGAAAATGGCGGGCGCATCAAAACGACAACATAGGAGAATGGCGAGACATCAACGTTAAAAACGACAACATAAAATAGAACGACAAGTAAAAAACGAGAAGCTGAGAAAAGGGAAGACTTGACAAGACGACGACCAAATAGAGAAGCGACAAAAACCTGAGAACCGATCGCAACTGAAATATTTAAGAACGGAAATGAAAACCGAAACGTCGAAACAATATGAAACGAGAACAAAATAGGAGAAAAGGATAGGGACCTTAAAACGACTAAAATGGACAAAAATTGTAATTGTTGAATACATAAAACGACGTTAACTTGAGGCATTGAAAAAGTATAGTGACCTTAAAACGATAAAATGGATAAAAATTATGATGGTTAAATACGTAAAACGACGTTAACTTGAAACATTGAAACAACATTGAATAGAACGAGAATTTACGAAAACAATAACAAGATTAATTTTTTTCTTTTTGTTTTCTGTTTGTTTTTAGTTTTTGTTTTCTGATTTATATTAATACTTTGTTTTTTTCTTTTTGTTTTTTTATTTTTGTATTAATATTATATATTATTTTTATGTTTTAATTTTAATTTCTTAAAAAGTATTAAGTATTTTACTAAAGCCTCCTAACTAAAGACCTCATGTGCAGGTACATAATCCAAAAGTTAATGAAGGTCAATTAAGTAGGTTCTTTAGCAACTAAAATAAAAATTGGGTTCATTTAGTTAAAAAAAAGATTAGAAACTAAATACTCACTTTCATGAAAAGTTGAAGACTACTAGAGCAATTTACCTTAATTTCATACGTAAAGTTTTATAAAACTTAAATTTTACCCCCTTTAAAATTTTATTTTATCTCATTTTCTCACACAATTTTATATCTTTTTATTTGTCCAAACTCATTAGCTTAGTTACTTCCTTATCTCCTCAAGAATTTTTCTGTTCCGCCGTGCACGAAACCCCATTACACTTGAATTTGCCACACAAGAAGACAAAAAAATTGGAGCTAATTATCGAGTTGACCGTTTGAGTATTGACGAGGGTATCAACACCAATTTGTACTGTGCAATGCATCTATCCTTTTATATAGTAGTCTTAGTCTACCTTAAAATTTCTAGTTTGATTCACATGCGAATTCCTCTTTGATGGTCTCTGATTTGAATCTTCATTTTTTTCCTTTGTCATGTTTTGGAACTTGGAAGCCACAGCCACAAATCGGTATTAATTTTGTCGTACAGTCATAAGATATGTGCTTTGTCTTAGCTTGGCATCCATCAAGGTATATTTTGATTCCCATATATTTTGTGAACAAACTGTCACTTCAAATATGAGCAGAGAAGAAGTAAAATGTTTTTTTTTTTTTTTTTTGGCATTTAAAGAAAAAAACAAATCGGCAGGAAATCTAGGGAAAGATGTTGAACGTGGAGGCAGCTAGGACTTGTTTTGTCTGCGCGTCATTAAAAATTGTTTTACTTTCGTTTCCGTTGAGAGGAAAAAGATATATAAAGCCTGGAGAGAAGCTGCTTTTTAGCTGTATTGAAAAGCAAGCTTGTGGACAAGAAAAATTGACACACTGGAAAAATTAAACTTTTGTTCCAAATAGAGATGGCCCACGTAGGTCCCTTTAGCGTGGTATAAATTTCTACAAGAGGACTTGGCGAGAGAGAGAGAGAGAGAGAAAGAGGTGAGAAAAGTTGTGAGAAACTACTGGTTATTGAATTTTTCCCTTCCAAAAGCACGACTCTCTAGTGTAATTTTCTTCCTTTTTATCTTTTTTTTTAAGGACTTCTGTCTTCTTAATTAGTGTATTCTCACTTTCCGAATGGGCATGTTGAAAATGTTTCCTACAGAAATAATAAGTGGTTAAACTTATATAACACACACACACACACACACATTCTTGATCTATCATAAGAACAGAAGGCACCTACCTCAATATATTAAAAAAAAAAAAAACCCCGAAAGAAAGAAAGAGAATGCACATAACCTGCAATATTCATGTAACATAATTTCAGTAATAAAATGGCATTTATTAATGATAGATCGATCTTCTATTGAGTGCCTTAATTTGTTATATGGTATTGAGCTTGCCATAGAGGCTAAGCTTGAAAAATAAGTCAAGTTGGACAGGATTATTGCCAGATTCTTGTAAATTATAGATGACAAATGGGCTAAGGTGGGATAAATTGATTTCAGAATTTCAAAAAGAATGAATAGCAAATTTCATCAAATTTAACGCATAGAATTAAAAGAAAAAAATTCAGGTGAGACGATTGCTTATTCTTAACTATATGTGACTCCTTCTCTATTGTCTTATATAATAATAAATGAGTGGATATCAAACATTATTTAAGTGAATTACTTGAGTTGCAAATCTTGGCTCACACACTGTAGATATATTATAGACACAGAACTGTTAAAGAGAATGAGAAGAGAGGATTTTGAAGAGAATGAGAAGTGAGGATTGTGAATGGCTCGAAAAAATACAATGACGAGAATTACAACATATAGTATTGTTTTTGTTAGTTATACAATTAAGGAAAATAATAGCAGTTGAGAAACTCGCTAAAAGAATGCAATATCAATTATTTACATATGACATGATTAATAATCATACTATTATTGTAAACGATCATGAGCGATGCTAATCCACTTTTCTTAAAAAGGGCTCTAAAACTTTTCTGTGTTCTTGCACACACACACACATATAGAGTATCAAAACACGTTAATTAACTGGATCAGGACCAGCCACAGAGAAATCAAAATCGTCTCATTATACCCAAAGCCACAGATAAATTAAAAGAAAATGTAAATAGTCAAAGAGTGGAGGCTAGATTATCTATAATGATATGACGTGCCAAATACAAAGTTAGCCATGTTCAACCAAAGTCAGGTTGTTTTTTCAAACTGAAATTTAATTAATGCAAAGTAGTCAATAAGTGGACTGGTCTTTGCTAGCTGGCCAGCCTGGGAATGCAATAATTATGTAGCGATGGAGGGCTTGGACTAAGGAATCATATGTATGAAAGTATTAAATACGGACTTAAATTTTTGACTGCGCTAGCTAGTAATTCACCAACATGTATAAACATACCTGTCACGCACTAATTATACATTGAAGCCATAAGAGAGTTGAGAACTTGATAATTAGGTTTGAGAGGGAACAAAAGGTCAATCACCTGATGCCCAGTGGTCACTGATGTGATGATTCTACCCACCCAAATACGTTACACTATTTTGCGCTGTCAAGGTAATTAATTGCATGGGCGTTGATGTTACGTCGGCTAGGATACCTTTGTTTTTTCTGATTGTAAAATAATTCAACGATGGTAGTTTGTTGGACAACCTAATTTAAAGTTTTAAAAAAATTAGTTTAGAATAATTTTATTATAGTATTTTTTTTTTATATAATTTAAACTATTACAGTGTCATAGAAAAGATTCTTTGTTATGAATTATACAATATTAAACTCGTCGCCTGATGAGATGAAACTAAATCAATATTTTAAGTAGAATTAAGTCAGATCATTTTTATATGTCTGAGATAAAAAGCAGGTTCAAACTAATAACGATGATTTGTAATTCAAAAAAGTTAGCGCCTTATTTGAAGTGTTTTGTGTTTACATTGGATACTTTTTGGTTTATCGTTACCCAACCACTTCATGAATTGAATAGACATAGCCTTTCTTTTTTTGGCCACGAACTTATTTGTAGGATTGAAACGGTCCAATTATAGTTTAGTAAAATCTACGTTCTTCATGAAAGCAGTCCACAGTTCACAGTTCTTAAAGAAAGTTTGAGAAAGTAAAAACGATTTCAGCAATTCGTCCTTTCCTTTTCACTCTTCTTTCATGAAGCTAACGCACAGAATTTTTTTTTTTTTTTCTCTTAAGTATCCAAAAGCTTGTTCATCAATATTACCAATCGAATTAATGAAAGATTTGACTTAAATTGCATATCGAGTTTTATGAAATAACAAACCATGATGAGCCATGTACATATTCCTCAAATTGCCTGGCATTCTTCTTCTCTTGTTAGTCATTTGGTGACCTACCAAAAAGGAGTACCCCACCAATTTCCTCTTAGTTTCAATTTCTGGCAGTGCTTTGTCTTTTGTCTAATGCTTCTAGAGTTCTTCTAGTCTATTTAGAGATGCATACCATCAATACAGATGGAATTTGACATTTGTTCTGAATTTCAACCATCACTCAGAGAAGTTAGGAATTTGATATATTCATTGATTTATGATGCATCTGACTATCTCAGCCAACCCAAACAAAGGAAAAAAAAAAAGGAAAACCATTTGCGGCTAGATTATATATATATACACACACACATACATAGAACATATATATATTATAAACGAAAGAGAGATCAACTAGTATTAAAAGTCAAAAACACATCCCAATCCCAATTAGATTGACATCTATTAAAATTTCCTATCTCACACCAAAATTTGTACTCAAATTATTAAAAAAAATAAAAATAAAAAAGAGTCAGAACAAAAAGAAATCCCAACCGAAGGCCTACAATTTGAAAACTTTCCAAGTAACCAAAAATAAAGAAGAACATTTAGCTTTATTTGGCAATATCATTGGAATTTTTTAGTTCCAATTGCTATAAGTAAAGCTATAAAATGCTATAATATAAAATAAAAGTATATTGTAGTATAAAGTTCTTACATGTTACACAATTAAAAACAATATTAATCTCAGACACACTTAAGACTACGGTACGGTCAACCGTAAGGATCATCTACTTTTTATGAAACAGGCCTCGTTAACAGGTTCACGAATTGCAAATGATAATAGTATATATATGTATACATACATATGCACACACATATATGTACTCCATACCGTGAGGACTTGGAAGACATATAATCGATATTCTCTATTTCAACGCCCAACAGTAATGAATCCATTATTTTTGAGTGATTGTGAAAAATGTGTACAAACATCTAATTCCAATCGTAGAAGAGGAATCTTCTTGACTTGGACTTTATACCTTCACAAATCCTTTTAAATCAATATTAATATACCTTATACCATATTGTTCACAGTGTGAGAGAAAATTTATCCCCCTCAATCTCACATAGCCAAATTTTATTTTGCATTTTGCTGAAAATGTAATAGCTAATAATGTTGTCATATAAAACATCAATAGATACGTCCAATAGTTTATTTATCTATGCATCATATTCTGTACAAACCTATTATAATGTTGTAATATATTATGTCCCACAAGACGGTATAGCTTATTGGACGTAGGGTTCCAATCGAGAAAATCAGCAGTCATGATATATATAATTAATAATATTGATTCTGGAGTGAAAGAGACGAGAAGAAAATCCCAGCTCTCCTGTCCTGGCACGCTCATTTTCTCCCATTATTTTATTTACAGTCGCTTTCTATAATCCACCACCCTTTTAATTATATTTTATAATATTAGCTTGGATTAAACATTGCTTATCCCTTTATATAATAAACCACCCCCCCTCTCTCTCTCTCTCTCATAATTCTCGTTGTACGAACGTTATAGAGAGAGAGAAAGATCAGGCTAGAAATCTAGAGCAAAGCCACTAATTTTGCAAAGCTAGAGAGAGAGAGGAGAAAGAGAGAGAGAAGATGGGAAGAGCTCCTTGCTGTGACAAAGCCAACGTGAAGAAAGGACCATGGTCACCAGAAGAAGACGCCAAGCTAAAATCCTACATCGAAGAACATGGCACCGGCGGAAATTGGATTGCTTTGCCACTGAAGATTGGTATGAAAATTCTTGATTATTGATCTTCCAATTATTATTTGCTTTTATCTTTTATGTATAGAATAAAGTTTATATAAAAACATCGATTAAGTTTTTTAACATCTAATAAGGTGCTGGAGAATATATGAGCTTTAATTAGAAATTTTTTTTTCATGAATTGATTAAATATAGGCCTTAAGAGATGTGGGAAAAGCTGCCGACTTAGATGGTTAAACTATCTTAGGCCAAACATCAAGCATGGAGGTTTCTCTGAAGAAGAAGACAACATAATTTGCAGCCTCTATATAAGTATTGGAAGCAGGTAAAAAAAATTTACCGTTATCAATTAAAATACCTTCATTAACTATTCCCAAACGATTAATCACCTTGCTTAGTGCAACAGTACTAACACAATCAATCAATCAATCAAGTAACATATTGTTTAATTTAAATTTGCGTTTGTTATGTATGTATATATGTATATATAGGTGGTCTATAATCGCAGCACAATTACCAGGAAGAACCGACAATGATATAAAGAACTATTGGAACACAAGGCTGAAGAAAAAGCTCCTTGGTAAGCAGCGCAAGGACCAACACGCAGCTCGCAAAGGCCTAAAGGCGGCGAAGGAATCACAAAGAGGGATTAATAACAATATTGAAATGATGAATCCCAAGGTTGATGTCAATCAAGAAAACAACACCAATATCATCAACAACCAAAACCCTTACTGGCCAGAACTTCCCGTTCCCGCTCCGCCGCATTACTCGAGCGAGGTCGAACCCAGCCACGAGAACCACGCTTCAATCAGGAAGTTGCTCATCAAGCTCGGAGGAAGATTTTCTAACGACAGCAATAATCATCAGCCAATTCACAACGTCGAATCGACCGATCCTAATAATTTGTTCCCAATCGACAGTAACAATATCAATAGTACTACTCAACAAATTTACAAGCTCTCCGGCAACATGTCCTCTTCTTCTCTGCCGGTCTTCGGAAACTCCGGCGCTGAATTCGGCCAGCATAACGGTATTACAGATTACGCGCCGGGTAGTAATTTGCACATTTTGTTCCAAGGGCAAAGCAGTAATAGTGCTGCTACTATTACTACTTCTCTGGCCGAGCTGGAGGAAAGGGCTTATAACCATGACTACTCTTCGCAAGTGTTGGATGGGCTGGAGTTCTTATATGGTACCGGAAATAGTACTACTAGTACTGGTACTTCGTATGGCTGGGGAGATCAGATGATCAGTTCGTTTGCGTATAGTAACCCTCTGATTGATTCTTATGATGACTACGGAGGAATGCAGCGTGATGGGATGTTGTCGGAAGTACAAGAATGTCTTCTCGGCGAGCCGAGTTTTCTTGAGCAGCAATCATGAATCGATGATCGATCGATGTGTGTGTACTGTACATGTACAATATGGTACGCAGTAGTATGTGTAGAGATCTATATTCTCAGTTTAATATTTATTAGGGAAATAGGCCGTTTAATGGGTCTGGTGGTGGTCATGAGGGGTTCTGTGGAAGAGAAACCCTAATTTAATAAAGCTTGTTCAGTTTTAGCATATCCGTTTGATTTTCTTGTAATTCTTTTGCCCCGTTATTGTTTGTCATAAATTCATATTACATTTTTACATGACTACAAAGTTGTGTGAGTTTTATCTTGTGTTGAGACTTGAAAGTGAATTTTTTGAAAGTATGTACATATTGTTAAGATCGGAAAAATGTGTGGAGATTTAAGATTAACTAGTTTAATTAGCGGTACTTAGGGGTCCAAATGTCATCAACTAAAGTAAACGTTATTTGTTTATTAATTCTTCCTTTCTGGGGGAGGGAAATATCGGCATTTCTCGAAAATGGAGAGGTTTAGATCACAAATTAAGTAATCAAAAGGTAAAAGTTCATTTTGAAACCCGGTGAAAACAAGGAAGCTTACAGCGATTTTGACGGTCATAACTTTTAAGAAGCTAGCTAGTCCTCGAAGTCAGAAAATTCTCTTATCTCTTAAGAGTATTTTTGTTGGGAAAGTAGATAATACGAGCAGAAAGCCATCGGTCGTAATTTGCGTTTATTATATCTCAAAGTTTAAGATGATATAGAAATGGAAATATATACACGTCTACAGTGAATTATATCAAAGGAAAAAGGCTTAGATAATAGCTACCCTAGTTAGATAGTAATGAATTTGCCTTCGCTTTTGACATTTCGTGTGAAAAGTGTCCTTTTGTTTAAACTCTATTATTATCTAGCTAGGTAATGTTTTCTCGAATATTAACTATATTGCTTGATTTGTGTATTCCAGTACGAAATTAGTAACTGTCCAATTTGTTTAAAGAATTTTTCCATAAAATTTGTAGTAGTTGTTAAGATTAAAGAGGAAATTTAATGGAAAAAAAAGAAAAAAAATCTTATGGTTTAATTAAGAACTTCCCCAAACTTAATTTCATGCATAATTATTGGGAGCCGATATAATTTTTATTAATTAAATTGCAATTGCATGCGTGTTCAGCCGAAGACTTTGTACAACCCTAGGCCCTAAGGCTAACGCAATATAAGATCCCAATGCAGGAAAACCCTAATGTATATCTAGATACCGAATTATATATGCAACATATTAAGGATTTAGTTTATATGTCTCATTTGTTGTATCCCCCAATAAATATTTTAACTAACATAACTAGTGACGTAATATTTTAATTGACATAGCATTCTAATTGATATGGTATAGTATAATTAGAAGGACACAAATAAGAGGACATATTCCACATATTGAGAAGGAATTCCTTTTGGTCATTGGCCGTTGATTAACTATTTATACATCGGTACATAGACAGCAACATTATTAATTTTGACCATGAGAATGAATGCTGTCATCATATTGTATACTTATATATATACACCATGTCAGACATACATTAGAGAGATCTTTAACATCACATACTAAATTTCAATCTCGACCGTATTAATTATTTCTGTGTCGATGAATTAAAGTCTCATGCTTAGCCGAAATCAGAAAAGGAAATAATTAACTCTCAATGCTTGCTTATAGTAACTCCACAAGTGGCAAATTTTGAAGATTGATCTCAACCTTAATATAACCATCTAAAGCTTAATAATTGGGAATATTCATATATAGCTTTTTGGGCACTAGGTTTTCTGTTAAATATAGCACGATTTATATTTCAAAAACATCCGTAACTGACAAGCTCGGGTATTTTTTGATTTATAAATCAAGTCAAGTTTTGGCGCTAGCTATAGACGTCAAAGCTCACCCTTCTGCTGACTTTGTTATTAAGTTTTTAACCAAGGGTTGATTACAGTTGTAATATTTTGGATGTGCATATATATGACAAATGTTGTCTTGTGTTGACAATGCAATGTTCGGTAAGCCACGGTCATAATTCGTTAGAATTGGTTGACATATTTTGAAATTGGTAGCACTTTTTTATCAAGGGGATTTAAAATCTTGGCCCCCATAAACCTGCAGACCAAAGTAATTAATCTCACATTATGTAGAAGTAATCAAGCTGACTTTTCATCCGGTAGAACGCTGTGACTTTGTTTTTGTGTAAACACGCACCAAAGCTGGTAAATGAAGGTTGTTAATTGATAGATGATTTGCCCCTTATAGCCTTAGCAAATCATTAGTGTATATACGCATATATCTGGATAGTCCAACCATTTCTCAGGGAAAGAAATGGACAACTAAAGTAACCTTTTCTTTTCTTAAAACAAAAAAAGAAGAGAGAGAGAGAGAGAGAGAGAGAGAGACAGATAACTTCGGTACGAATTTGGAGCCATAAATTTCATGCAAGTACTCAAGTACATCCTGCGCAATAGAAATATTACAAATGAATAAGTTTAATTTTTACTAGAATCAACGACATCATAATTACCAATTACTCAAAAATTTCCATTATTAATGTTAATCTTTTTACCCTAGCTAGAATTCAGTGCAAAGTGTTTATTTAATGTACTTAATGTATGTGCTCGAAGTCCCCAAGCATTGAAAATTGACGCTGGGTATTTCTTGTGCAAGAAGGTTTAATGAATTCCCTTCAGAAAAAAAGAAAAAAGAACAAAAGAAAAAAAGAAGGTTTAAAGAATTTAAGGTCCATGTAGTATAATGATTTCTAATAAGTAGGAATTTTGGAACAATTGAGGAAAATTGCGCATTTACTTTTTGAGCCTTGATTGTTGAACATTAATTAGGCTTTTTAATGAAGATAATAAGAGAAGAGCTGATTATGTTAATGTTGAAAAGACCTCCACTCTTCTTTTTGCTCTTAAATATATATATATTTTTAGAGCTAAAGAGAGAAAGAAGGAGATAGAGATAGGTACAAGCTGATTATTCTTAATATATAGCATACAAACAACAAGTATATATGGTTCATATAAGTAAATACTCCCTAGCCTCTGTGCAGTGGACATACACAAACTCCAGCAAATCATGGAGACACAAACAGTTGTAAGGGTTCTAATTTATAATTTTTTTGAAGGTATTTTAACTTTATAATTGAATATCAAACAAATGGCTAGTTATTAATTAATTATACTAATTCCTTCCTGTAAAGTTAAAAGGAATATCCCTCTCGAAGAAGAAGCACAACAGAAAAATCTCCAAACAAAAAACCAAGATTTCGAATTTGACTTTATTCGAGGCACATAATCATACATACGTATATATATTCCTTCAAATAAATAATCATATATATTTTTTTAAGGAGAAAATCATACACACAAACATATATAATATAGATATATTCTCGTCAGCTTGATAATGGCAGTAAACCCAAGAAACAGATCCGTGCTTGAGGCCCATTTTTATGTCGCAAAGGACCCTCCCTTGGCCATGACAATAGCCAAACGACGACTTCTGTCCCTACTTTTTCATTCTATAATCAAACCGTCTTGATATAAAAGCCCACCACCCAATTAATATAATCTTCATTATAGCATTGTTTATGCAGAGACAATGACACTCACTAACGTGCATGTTAAATTCTTCCAAATTTGTCCTGCTTTTAGACCTAACAAGCTTCCTGAGTTTATAAAATGATTTTGCCTCCAAATAATATAAAATTTTTGTTTAGAATCATGTTGAAATGGCTGCATAAAAAAAAGCTAAATAATGCAAGGGATATATGCCGTTAGCCGTTTCCGAGATGGACGAGAAGATAGGGCGTCGGTGTTGTGTTTAGCATTTTTAATTCCGAATTTTAATTTGTTGTCAAAAGTAGGATAAGGGAGACGAAGATAATTCTCCGATACTTCTTCCAACGTAATTTTTGGATATTGTATTTGCTTACTTGTCTTATTTGTTTGGCTAATTTCATTATTCTTCGGTTTTTAATCGATCATCTTCAATATTATATGTGTAAACATGTACCCCATTATGGAATAATGCCAAGTTATAAGAAAACTGATAAGATCAACATGTATTTTTTTTCATTTAAATTTTTTTTTGTTTGGTTTAAAAAGTATTATTTTTACAGCATGATGTTTTAGCTCAAGTACACTTCGTTGCAAATAGATGGGTAGATTGGAATCTATGTGGTGGAATTAAAGAAATGTGTTGCCCTCCTTGTTGGAATAAAAAATAGGAAACGCAGCGGAAGGGGCGGATCGTTGACAAACAAAAATTTTTCAAAAACTTTGTTCATCGGGATAGATATATAATTTTAATTAATAATAGAAAGCTTTAGGAATTTTACAAACATTTTGAAGACTATCAGGGTATCCTAGCTTTCCTCTTTGACACCACGATCTTCCAATCCAAGCCTCCACACCAATGGAAAGGCGAGTGGGCGTCAAACTGCAAGAATGAATTTTTCTCACACTTTTCTAAATCTGCTATGTACTCAACACATGAGATAGCAGACCTTTTTTTTAGAGAAGAACTCTCAGTTTTTCTCTCTGAGTATTTTGCAAAAGTTATGTGAATTAAAAAAAACTCTGCAGATAACTGTTATCTCTCCCTATTTATAACTGAGCAATTAGTTATTTTTCAATTGACTTTTCAATATGAAAATAATCACCATATCATACATATAGGGAAATGATATATTTTATAGGGTTGTAACTTTTTTACTTTCCCTTTCCTTTTTCTTTTTCTTTTTCTTTTCCTTTTTTTTTTCTTTCTTCCCGAATGAATCATGTA
>CAMOHE010030285.1:0-21337 GCA_946598075.1 Artocarpus hirsutus | reverse complement strand
ATTATAAAATATTAATAGTCATTTTCCACTACAATTATACAATAGTACAAAATATTGTGCACATTACATTAATATATAACATAACTTTCCTTTCTTTTATTTTTATACGAATTAACCTTATATATAGAAACATATTAATTCTTATATTACATAAAGATAAGTATATATATATAGAAATATTTATATATAGAATATAACATTTATATATATATATAATACTTGTAAATTAACTTACAATTAACATATAAATTAACGCTTATTTATATTTAGAAAATTTATATATTTCTATATATATATAAACATATTAATACTTATAAATTAACATACAAGATATATATATATATATATTTATATATATAACACCTTTGCATGAAGTTCTGTCATCCCATAAACACATGGCAATTTCATAAGTAAAAAAAAATCAATACATAAGTGATAAAAATAAAACAAATTCATATAATTTCAACTAGACCTCTAGCTTAAAATTTAGGGTGTTACATGAAGAACAAGACTGAAACAAAGGCGGAGACATCAAGTGATTTCAATGGTGAGGGTCTTCTTGCTCGTGGGCGAACTGTCATGAGGGACTTCAAAGAAAGGTACAAGTCGCGATCAAAATCAAGACCAAGATTGAAGTGTTTCACTTGTCATCGTGAAGGGCATTTTAAAAGGGATTGTCCCAAAAGGAAGAAAAAGAAGAGACCAATCGAGAAGATACAAGAAGGTGGGGATGCAGACGTTGTCTCTGAAGGATATGAAACTGCAGAGGTTTTGACTGTTTCAGAAACCAATTCAAAAAGTGAATGGATTCTTGATTCTGGGTGTTCTTTTCACATGACACCAAACGAGTCATGGATGAATGGGTACCAAAAACATGAATTTGGACAAGTCTTGTTGGGAAATAATAAACCTTGCAAGGTTCTTGGAAGTGGGACAGTGATGATTCTCATGGCAGATGGGTGTGAAAGGAGGATTCACAATGTGAGGCATGTTCTTGAGTTGAAACAGAACTTAATCTCGCTGGGGGTACTTGACTCAGAAGGGTTTTAATTTAAAGCTGAAAATGGCTGCTTGAAGGTTCTAAAGGGATCAATGGTTTTTATGAAGGGATTACGAGTTAATGGACTATATGTTCTGCAAAGAAAAACTGTAGTTGGATCGAATTCAGTGGCTTTAAAAGAACTATTTGATTATACCTCACTTTGGCATTAAAGACTTGGCCATGTCAGTGAGAGGGGGCTCCAAGAACTTGGCAGACAAGGACTCCTGGACAACGGGAAGCTTGGAAAATTGGACTTTTGTGAGCATTGCGTGTATGGTAAGTCCTGTAGAGTCAAATTTAGTACCGGTAAACACAACACTAAGGGAACCTTAGACTATCTACACTCTAACTTGTGGCGTCCTTCCAAAATTATCTCTCTTGGAGGGGCCAAATATTTCATGTCTATTATTGATGATTTCTCACAAAGGGTGTGGGTTTTTATTTTGAAAAACAAGAATGATGCCTTGGGAATCTTTGATCAGTGGGTAGTGTTAATTGAAAATCAGACAGGGAAGAAAGTCAAAAGATTAAGAACGAATAATGGTTTTGAATACTATTCAAAAGAATTTTACAACTACTGTGTTTCAAAGGGCATTTCAAAGCATCAAACTATTTTTAGTACACCCCAACAGAATGGTCTTGCTGAAAGATTTAACAAGACCATTCTTGAGAGAGTGAGGAACATGCTGTCTGTTTCAGGACTACCTAAATCTTTTTGGGCTGAGGCAGTCAAAACTGCTTGTTATCTCATTAATAGATCACCCTCTGCTGCAATTCAATTTAAGACACCAATGGAGAAGTGGTCAGGCAAACCAATGAGGTATGATCATCTCAAGGGTTTTGGCTGTGTTGCTTATGCACACCAAAAACAAGGGAAGCTTGAACCAAGAGCCCACAAATATATTTTTATGGGTTATCCAGAAGGTGTGAAAGGTTACAGGTTGTGGAGTCTAGGTGTTGGTAAACCAAGAATGATCATTAGTCGTGATGTAGTTTTCAATGAGACACAATACTACAAAGATCTAAAGCTAACTGGGGAAATCAGTCCAAGCTTGCAAGCATATGAGGATCTTGAGCTGGAGGTGGAGCCTGTGATTAGTGATAATGTCACAAACAGGAAAGTTAACACCGGTTTTCAACCTAACAGGGAAGATGGATAGCCTCAGCAATATAATTTGGCAAGAGACAGATAAATGAGGGAAATAAGACCTCCAGACAGGTTTGGTTATGCTAATTGTATAGCATTTGCACTCAATATTCCTTTGGATCATGTTGACCCTAAGAGCTATGATCAAGCAATGAGTAGTCCAGATAAAGAGAAGTGGTACAAGGCGATGTGTGAGGAAAATGAGTCACTGAAGAGGCACCAGACATGGGAGTTAGTACCAAGACCAGATGGACAAAAGTTGGTAGGCTGCAAATGGATCTTTAAACATAAAGAAGGGATTCCAGGAGTGGAAGGGCCTAGGTATAAAGGTAGGTTGGTGGCTAAGGGCTTTACACAGAGGGAAGGAGTCGATTATACTGAAGTTTTCTCTCTTGTGGTAAAACATACTTCCATTAGGATCCTGTTGGTTCTCACAGCAGTATAAAATCTAGAATTGGAGCGGTTGGATGTCAAAACAGCATTTCTTCATGGACAACTAGAGGAGGAAATTTATATGAGGTAGCCTCAAGGTTTTGAAGTTAAAGCTAGTAAGGATCTAGTATGTCTACTTAGAAAATCTCTATATGGACTTAAATAGTCTCCTCGTCAATGGTACAAACGGTTTGATGATTTCATAACCAAAGCTGGTTTTCTAAGGAGTTTATATGATAATTGTGTGTATATTAAAGAATCTAAGAAAGGCAAGTTGATTTATTTACTCCTTTATGTGGATGACATGTTAGTTGCATGCTCAGACATGGAGGAAATAGTCAAGACAAAGGAGATACTGCAAGCCGAGTTTGATATGAAGGATCTAGGATGTGCAAGAAAGATCCTAGGGATGGAAATTAACAAAGATCGAAGGGAAGGAATTTTGTACCTGACTCAACAAGGGTATGTTAAAAGAGTTCTAGAAAAGTTTGGTATGTTACATGCCAAACCAGTTTTAACTCCACTTGCACAACACTTCAAGTTATCAGCCAATGATTCTCCAACAACTGAAGAAGAAGTAGCTGAGATGAGATCAGTCCCTTACTCTCATGCTGTTGGTAGTGTCATGTATCTTATGATTTGCACAAGACTAGATTTAGCTCATTCTATGAGTGTGGTCAGTAGGTATATGGCTAATCCAGGAAAACAGCACTGGAAGGGAGTAAAATGGATAATGAGGTATTTACAAGGCTCTTTGACAGTTGGTCTATGCTATGGAGGGACAGGTGGAGCTAAAGACAAAGCAGTTGGATTTGTTGATGCTGACTATGCAGGAGACTTGTCTCACAGGCGGTCTTTAATGGGCTATGTTTTTCAAATTGAAGGCTGCACGGTTAGCTGGAAAGCCAACCTTCAACAGGTGGTGGCTTTTTCAACAACAAAGGCTGAATATATAGCCTTAAAAGAAGCAATTAAAGAAGCATTATGGTTGAAGGGACTGTTAAAGGAACTGAGATATCCTCAGGAGAAGCTGCAGGTATACTGTGACAGCCAAAGTGCCATCCATCTCTCTAAGAACCAAGTATTTCATGAAAGAACCAAGCACATAGATGTGAGGTTACATTTCATTAGAGAAATTTTATCTAACGGGGATGTACAGGTAAAGAAGGTACGTACTCAAGACAATGCAGCTGATATGATTACAAAATCTTTAACAGCAGCCAAGTTTCAACACTGCTTAGATGTGTTAGCAGTCAAGCCCGTTGCTTTCGAGAAAGAAGGAACTGAAGTACATACAAACAGGAAAACATAACTTACTAATGGCCAAGGTGGAGATTGTTAATGATGTGGCCATTAGTTAGTGAGTCAAAGTCTAGTTGGTATGTTGTTATTGGTGCTGACTAGGTGGTAAATAAATGAGTCGGTGAGTGTATAAATGAATCACACAAATGAGAGAGAGCAGAGTGAAGAAAAGAAAGAAAGACAAAACAAGAAAAGCAGAGAGAGTGACTTCTTGTATAGGATAAAGGAAGGTTTACTCTGGTGTTTTGGAATATTCTCATTAATAAAAGAGTTCATTCTGTTCTTGGTTTATTTTGTTCCTTTTTCGTTTCTTTATTTGTTTTCAAGATGCGTGTGTGAAGATTTAGAGACGCTGCACAACAGTTGAGATGTTCTCACGAGCATTCTTGTTATTTTCAATACCATGAACATGAAGAGGAGAGAAGTGAAAAGAAATGGAAATAGATATTGTTGATGTTCATGTTGATAGTGTTGTAATTGGTTGAGAGGAAGAAGGAAAAGATTTTGAAATGGGTTCATAATTATGTTGCATAAGCCAGAAAGAATGGGAAGAAAGCAATGCATTAGGCTGCAAACCTCTATCCAATTTTATACGTGTAGATGTTCTTGGCTCTAGAGTTAAAATTTCTCTAGCTTAATTTGATAGGATAGGATTAGAATACGAATAAGGATAGAATTAAAAAAATTATTTAATAAATTCCTTACGGGGTAATGATTTAGTTTGTGATAAAAATTTTTGAACTCGTCCTGATTTCTATCATTTGTGTTAGCATGTCTCGTGAACTTTAAAATTTACTTGTTGTATCTTACAACTATTAACCGTCTCTAAATTTCTTCCCTCTATCTCTTTTTGTCGATATTTTGAATAGAATAATACATATGATGTATATATGAGAGCCAAAAAAATAGTCTATTTCTTTCACCCTTTTTAGAGGACTCTACTTTCATATAACATATAGAAGACTCCTGCTCAACATGATGTAGACATTAGAATGAAGTAACAACAGTACGAAATAACTAGATTTGTTAGCATTTTGTATTTCTAACATGCATATTACCTTGAATCAATATATTATATTATGCTTCTCTATATGTTACGTAAAAATCATACATACAAAACATTATGAGTGTTCATGCTATCCAAAGCAATAATAAGAGTAACTTATTAAGTGACCATCTTTTATCTGTTGGAGTCAGCAAATGATCACTAGTTGTCATTGACAAGTGTCGAAGCCACTCACTAGATGATCACTGGTCATCCGAAGTCACTCACTTGATGTTCATCGTAGGTCAAAGAACTAGAATAATTTATCATTACCAAATCTAACCTCAAAGAATATCAGAAATCATAGAAAATATCACTTTTCCAAGACTAATTGTAGTATACGTCAAGTTTTAAAAATATTTGTAGTAAATGTCAAATTTATGATGTAAATAATTTATCTACCCATTTGTTTATAGTATAAATAATTCTTACTTACACAAAATGCATTTAACTTCTTGTTTGTATTGTAAATATTTTTTATTTATATAGTAAATAAGTTGTTTATATTATAAGTCTAACATTTACTACGAATATTTTTAAAACTTGAAATTTGCTTCAAAATGTTTCAAAATTTGCATTTCTCTCATTCTTCCAAAGAATATGGGTTCTTAGTTTGTGCTCTATAGTTCCCAATAGCACAAAATAGTCCCTTGAGCTTATCATTAGAAGTTACAACTTTTGTATTTCTATCCATGAAATATCAAATTTTTTAGGACTTCAATCACGT
Organism: Artocarpus hirsutus; assembly: GCA_946598075.1. Lineage (NCBI taxonomy): Eukaryota > Viridiplantae > Streptophyta > Magnoliopsida > Rosales > Moraceae > Artocarpus > Artocarpus hirsutus. The sequence continues at coordinate 15,642 of CAMOHE010030285.1, read as the reverse complement.
GTAAGTAACGTGACACATTGGTAAAAGGAAAAATAAATGGAGAGGGTGATGCGGGGTTGCAAGTAGGGGAGAAGGTGACATTTAAAGTTGTATAAGGAAGAATTCACGAACTTTTAATTTCTCAAAACATTAAGAATTTTATTTAAATATACTATATTATAGTTTGCAAAGCATTTGAACGACTCACACGTGATTAAAATCATTAAAAATAACAAATAAATCACAAACTTTGGTTTACAACTTATCAAAAGTTAACAAGAGAATTTAGTTTACAACTTATCAAAAGTTAACAAGAGAATTTTGCGTCACTTAAATTGTAGAAGATAAAATGAGACGGTCGCTATTCTTCGAGGACTTTAAAAATTGACCAAAAAGGAAAAAGAAAAAACAATTGTCCCAGATTCCCTGAAGTAACAGACTTCTATTTTTTTAATGAATGAAATATATAGATCAAAATATTATCACAGCCAATATTATCAAATCCAGTACATGATAACACCGGAAAAACAGACCACAATCTGAAAAAGTTGTAAATTGACGTTGGAAAGTGCCAGAGTCGCAACGGTTTCTTGCTAGGTGAGTTCCTATGCATGCAACTTGGACTTCACATTAAATATCTCATGATGAGCCAAGATCCCAACCGACGTACGGCAGCACATCGCGCAAAACTGGGGATGTCGTTAACCGACATCATGGGGGGTTCGCTAAGAGTTCCATGACTCCGGCAATGGAGACAAAGAAGATGACAGAGAGAGGAAAAACAAGGAGGAGAGAGAAGAGCATCTTGGGTATATATAACATTTCTTAGAAAAAAAACGTTTTCATAAATTCTGACATTATAAACAGAAAATAGGAAAATTCAAAACATTCAGAAATAATAATGCCAATAAAATGATAGATATACTAGCTGTAGAGCAACAAAAGCCATGCAGCAAGGAATTAAAAGAGCATTAAACGTGTAACAATCGTGCATAAAAAAATAAAAAAAAACTAAGAAATGTACGTATATTAGTTTTAAATTGCCTTTAAACTGTGTCGCTTGCTCTGCCATTTGACTTTTAAAATGTACAACTCTATTTCTCAAAGGTTTTTTTTTTTTTGGCAAGTGACTTTCCTACCGTTCAATTCCATTAGCTGTTAGACATTTTTCACTTATTTATTTTTGCTTTACTTACCTTTTTATACCTTGTATTTTACTTATTTAAAATTGTTTGTTATCTCATCAAGTGCATATCTTTATATTAGATTTAATAAAAAAATTTATACATTTTATCATTTGGTAAATTTTGACTTTAAAATACCTAAAATACCTCAAAATAAAAAATTAAATGAAGGGTTTTGACCTAAAAATATGCAAAATACTGTCAAAAATGGTTTTATTTTGTGTTTTTATTTTTTAAAGTTTTAGTATTTTTTCTCTTTTAGTTAATAATTTGTATATTAAATCTTATCTATTATCTGAAGGTATATATTTTTTTGAGATCAAAGACAAAAGGTATAAGTTTTAATAAACCAATACAAATTGTATAAAAAGGCAAAAATACGTCTAGTTTAAATTTTCCCCACGAAGTATGTCTTTCATATGACTTTGTTCCCTGTTTTCAAAATGCATTATTATTTTCTCTCAAACTTTGTTTCGCTAAAAGTAACAATTTAAGTCTAATTTTATTCAGCTTAACAAACCAACATCTTTTTTCTTCCAAGTTTCAACATTGGGGACCTCCACATGAACGCACTCAATGTGTCAACTTGCATAAATCTTTTTTGCAACAGGCCATTCGATTGCAAACATAAAGAACAATCTAGAGAGAAAATCTAAAATACAACCGACAACAAAAACCCTAAGAAATAGAAATAGAAACTTTTATAAGAGAGATGGAAAGTGCCTCTCATGTGTTATAAGATTAAAGACACTCAAGATAATATAAGAAGTAACATTTTTAGTGTATTTGGCATCAAATTGAGGCCATGGCACTAAAGAAAACAAACAACATTTTCGGGATATAGAAATTTTTAGAAATTCAAAGCCTCTATTTCTTGTTTTACCCACAAATAATCCAACAATTTTTGCATTTCTCACATATTTATCCTGTCTTTAGTTTTTAGAGAGGAAAATATATTTAGAAATATAAAATGCAATACAAACACCTATCTTATAGGTGTCTCGATCCTCTATCAATAAATTCGAATGAAACACTCAAAGAAAAATAGTGTATAATGGGCTCCACAAACAAAATCCACCTAACATTGAGCATTGTTTAAGCAAATCCTTTACAATCAAGGGAAAATTTTGATCAATCAATGCAAGAACCGTGTAGCACCACACAAAAACTACCCGTGTTTATTTAGTGAGCATTGCTATAAGACAACGGTGATGTAAAATACTATTTACTAATAGAAGATAGATCTTGTAATGTGGGATCTACAGATGGGCCACCTTTTATTAGTGACGGTTTTATGGTTAGGTTATTCACGTCGTAGAGCACATTCATGCTACACACGTGTATATATATCATCCCTACTAACATTACTGCACGCTAATCAATGCTGCCTAGTTTTTGACATATCTGAAGATTCATAACAAAATAAGGAATGTGGAAGTTGAAGATTGGGGAGGGAGGGCCATGGTTGATCACCGGAAACAACCATGTCGGTCGACAACACTGGGAATTTGATCCCGATGCCGGAACACCCGAAGAACATGCCCAAGTGGAGCTCTTTCGTGAACAGTTCAAGAAAAACCGGTTTCGCCAAAAACAAAGTGCCTATCTTTTAGTGAGGATGCAGGTACGTTTTGCATACAATATGATGTATCTTTCTCTTAATTTGCTTGAATATTAAGAAACACATAAAAGCGCCTTCAAGTTAGTTAGTTTGAAAGCTTTAATTGGAAACTTAACACACCTGCTTATAATTAAAAAAATGGCTTATAAAATTTGTCGTAAGGGTTTAATAAGAATTGATGTTGGGTGTTACCAAGCGCGAAAAACGTGACCAAGAAACGCCGCCGCTGTATAGAAAAAGAAAAGGCCTGCAGCGGTTGAAGTCCGGTGATGTTGACGCCTAGTTGGAAGAGGCAGACGGACTTCCCTCACCTTCAGTGATTTAAGGTGGTCAGAGGAGAATACCATGGTCAATTAATTACAAATTATTAAAGGCAACTGATTGGTTTATAGGTTTGAACAAAAGTTTGAAAAAAAATTCAAATTTCTGTGGAAAAAAAAAAAACTATAACAAAAAAGTTGAACTGAAGTGGTTCGTTCTCAAATATGGGTTAAAATTTATTGAAAATACCAATGAACCACCAAGCCAGGACACAGAGGAAGTCAATTTATCAGCTCCCTGTCCCTATATATGTGAGAAATATAAATAGACATGAAATCAACTTCAATTATGAATTTCTAAAGAATTGGATAAGTTTTGTTACGACGGACCACGTTGGATCCACAAAGATTCTTTCAATCAAGAGACCAAGACCAAGTGATCTCACTGCGATCAACCCATCTTCAAAAACATATTCGAACCAATGAACCTAACAGACCCAAAAAAAGATATTGAAATAGAAGAGAAGCAACCTTTGATTAATCCAAGAAAATTGCAGAAGACAACTCAAGAACATGCAATACCTCGAAAGAAACTGTATGATATTCAAACGGACTTTTTTGCAGACACATATGATTAGTGCATATGATTAGTCAAGATTGAAAGTTGACTATTTTATGATTTGAAATTAATACATACTTAAAATATTGTTTATGTACATATTTCATGATATTCAAAATAGACGGTAAAAGACGGAAAAAAAAAAAAACAAAATATGACTCTTTGTTTTTCTGTTTCATTTAAAAGGCCTTTTAATTAAAAAATTGAAAGAACAAAAAACTGAAATTTACTCTCTTTTTGCATGCATGAAAAACTCATGATAGCTTAAAAAGGAAAACTTGCGGGAGCCAATTCCACCGGCGGTGAAAGTGAAGGACAATGAGGAAGTAACAGATGATGCAGTGAAAACCACACTAAGAAGGGCTCTCAACTACTTTTGCTCCATTCAAACTCACGATGGCCATTGGCCAGCTGAATGTGCTGGGGGGTTGTTTTTCCTTCCTCCTCTGGTATGAAATTTTTATGTTTTTCAATAATTCACACATATTGTTATTTATGGATTAATGACACTCTACTGAATAATCTCACCATGATCTAAGAATAAAAAAGGACAACTATAATCTATAATTAAGATGTAAGACTGCATCGGATTATGTATCATAGTCAACATGTAAACTTTTTATTGATTGAGAATGTGGGGTGTCATGATCTCATCAAAGCTACATATAGCATTTTTATAGTAAAACTAGAACGGGGAAGTCATATTTTTAAAACTTTTATAAGTAAATATCAAGTTTTGAAAATATTTGTGGTAAATGTCATAACTTGTTTATTATATAAATAAAAAATATTTACATTGTAAACAAAAAGTTAAATACATTATTTACATTATAAATTTTTTTATTTACTTATATTATAAATTTGACATTTATTATAAATATTTTTAAAATCTGATATCTATTACAATTAATTTTAAAAAAGTGACATGTATAAACATTTTTGAATTTATATGATATGTTAATTTGTCGTTATTCTTTAATGAGAGACAGATATTGTCGTCATCATCCCTGTAGTTTCACAGGCCATGCATCAAGAACGGCCGTGAAAAGAAATAAACATGTCATGAACGCAAGTGATCTTTAATCATTATGAAATTGTGATATTAAATTATGCCAGTTGCAATATACAATGATCTACTTTTAAAAAGGGTTATTTACGTTTTTGTACCTTATATTTTAAGTTAATTTGAAAAGTATATCATTAATTTTTTTTAATCAAATATAAACCACATGATTATTTTTATTACATAAATTTATACATTTCCTTAATTAACATTTAATTTGATCTTTAAAATACCCAAAAACCCCAAAGTGTAGAAAACCTTAAAAATAACATCTAAACATTTCTGTATTAGATTGTGTTGTACAGTCATAATACAATACAGTGTTTAGAACTTGATATATTGTATATAGGTCAAAATGTAATTTGTTTAAATTCATGGGATTAAAATATAATTTTTCAAAGATAATACACTGAAAAATATAATTTTATCAAAAATTAAGTAGTCAAAATGTAAATTTTTTTAAAAAAATAGATCAAAATATAGTTTTTTAATTGAGGGGTTGCCCTCAATTTTAAAAAAATTAGATATTACAACCCAATTTCATGTTGGCCTAACTCTGATCCAACGTTGGATCTAACTATGACAAGAACCACAGGTGTATAAAATAATACAATACAATGGGTTGTATTCTATAATACTACATAAATTATATTAAGTTACAACACATATCAACTTTTACAATACAATGATCATACCATTATTATACAATATAGTATATCAAACATAAGCTTCATGTAATATTTGGTCAAATACCTAGATATGGTGATCATATGAATGCAGGTGATAACATTATATATCACTGGAGCAATCAATGCAGTTTTTGGACCTGAACATGGAAAGGAAATAATTCGCTATATTTACAATCACCAGGTACATACAAGCTAGCCATTAATCTTGGCTCTCATATGCTATAGTATTTATTGTTCTAACTAATGGTTCTAATCATCGTGCCAAACACTCTATTCTTAAAGAGAATTAGATTAAATTAATTGTGCTCATAATTTTTTCCTTCTTCTTTTTTTTTTTTTTGGGGTTTCTTTGTTCGAATTTTTGTGACAGAATGAAGACGGAAGCTGGGGATTGCATATAGAGGGTCCAAGCACAATGCTTGGTTCCGCGGAGAACTATGTAGCCTTGAGGTTGTTGGGAGAAGGCCCTGAAGATGTTGAGGATAGAGCTGTAGCGAGGGGAAGAAAATGGATTCTTGACCATGGTGGTGTTGGCTAACGGTAAAACTACAATATGATTTTTGATAATCTATATATATATATATATATGTTTATAATTGTCTTCGAAATAACGGAACAAAAATTCAAGGAGGATTTGATTCTTTCCATAGAGTACATCCATACTTTAATTTTAGTTCAAATCAGCAAGTCTAGAAACAAAATTTTCATAAAAATAAAAGTTCAAAAAGTGATTCAAAAATCCTTCATTATTTTTTATGTCAACTTTTTGAAGTAGATATCAGGATCTAAAAATATTTGTAGTAAATGTCAGATTTATAATATAAACAACTTATTTATTATGTAAAGAAGAAATATTTGCATTATAAATGAAGAAATAAATACATTATTTGCATTATAAATCTATTTTTATGTAAATAAGAATTATTTACACTATAAATAAATAGATAAATAAATTATTTACATCATAAATTTGATATTTATTATAAATATTTTAAAAAGTTTATATTTACAACAAATAGTTTTGAAAAAAATGAAGTTTTCCACAATTTTTGGATATTTATTTTAATATTTTCAAAAAATAATAGTTTGGGAAGTAAAATGTCAGAGGCTAAAATATCATAATGTCCTTTAATTTAATTGAGAGATTAATTTTTTATCTTTTTTTGTCATGAACAACAAGAAAATTTATTGGAAGGCTTGTTTTGTTTTGGTTCAGGTGCTTGGTGTATATGAATGGTCAGGATGCAATCCACTGCCTCCAGAACCATGGCTTTTTCCAAGAATGTCTTTCATTCATCCAGGTTGGACAAAACTGTATTTTTCCCTTAGTTATTACAAACTAGACTTGCAGTTTTTTTTTTTCCACAAATACTTCAATTTTCCCGAATGAAATGCAGGGAAAATGATAGCCTTGGGTCGTTTGGTTTATTTGCCTATGTCATACTTATATGGGAAGAGATTTGTTGGTCCAATCACCAAATTGGTTCAATCACTAAGGCAAGAACTCTATACCCAGCCATATCATGACATAAACTGGAATAAAGCACGAAACACTATTGCCAAGGTCAGTATTGGCCCCACTCCTAGTTTACAAAATCTCTTTGCCCTTAAATTTTTTTTTTTTAAGATTTCAATTGTGACCTACTTGTCAGAAAAACTATATGCTGTTTCATTCCACTCAATAATTGCAATAATTTCCATTTTCTCATCCTTTTTGCTAGTAATATGGAGCTTTTATTTAGGGGTCTATAGAAATTTAAGTTTCTTTGATTTTATTTTGTATTGAGTTAGCTGGGTTTAGTATGAAATGGGTTTGCTTTTAGGTGCCAGCTCTGAGACGCGAAAGCCTTCCCAGGTGCTAGTTGTCACTTCTCTTTATTTAAAAAAAAAATATTCTCATCCAATTAAAAATTATCTTTAATTTTTCAGAAATGTTTCCACTAAAAAAATTTGTGGCTCTTCCACTAAAAAAATTTATGGCTCCGCCACTAAAAGAAATTTGAAAAAAAAAAAAGTTTAACATATTGATCAAGCCTTAACAATTGTTGGGTTGCTTATGCCCTATTCTGCAGGAGGATGTGTTCTATCCACGTCCCTGGATGCAAGATATGCTCTGGGGCTTTCTTTATCACGTCGCGGAGCCAATTCTGGCACGTTGGCCTTTTTCTACTTTAAGAGAGAAAGCACTTAAAGTTGTTATTGATCTTTTACACTATGAGGATACACTTAATTAGCAGATATCTATGTGTTGTGAGTCAAGAGAAGGTATTTTTTATGTCTGGTAACTTTTGATATCAGTTATTCTGTCTCATCATTCATTAAAAAAAACAAAACTTTTTATATTTTTTTGCTTATTTTATAGGTGTTAAGTTTGCTTTGTTGTTGGGTAGAAGATTCAAATTCACAAGAATACAAGTCTCACCTAGCTAGAATCCCGGATTATTTTTGGGTTGCCGAAGATGGAGCCAAGTATCTGGTTTAATTCTTTAGTCACCCTTCACCTCTAATACATATCAAGCCTTTTGCATAAAGAAGTATATTAAGAAAAAAGAGCAAAATTTACAGGAAATTTTACTATCATAATATATGTGCTAAATTTTACTATCATAATATATATGTTATCTGTTTTCTTTTTATCACAATATTATACTTGAATTTTACAGCATTTTGCAAAAACAAAGTATTTTTACACTTGGATATTATGTTCTGTAGGGTAACGCTTCCCAAACATGGGATGCAGCTCTTGCAGTTCAAGCAATTATCTGTTGCAATTTAAATGAAGAATATGGTGTAATACTTCGAAAAGCGCATGAGTTTTTGAAGGCGTCTCAGGTTGGATCTCATCGTCATGTATTTTGGGCATATTTATTTATCATGAATGGGAACAAAAAATAAAAATAAAGTATTTTCTATTTAATTTCTAATTATTCATAAATATAATATATATATATATATATACACACACGTGTTTAGTGTTTACTTGCAAAATTAAAAATGCTATAATCTAATGGACTTGCATGATGTAAATAAACCCAAAAAAAAGGCAATCATTCCTATTTGACAAGTTCGGTCTTAATCATAATCTTGGTTATGAACAATGTAAAAGTCTTACATATTAAGTATAAAGCTCTCACGTGCACAGTAAATACAGTTTTAATCAATGGTTCTAACCACCCTGTCAAACACAATTTTAACACAACTATTTTGGCAAGACTTTTTTTTTACTTCAATTTGTTAAGATTCTTCTTACTAAAATTAATAAATTCCGACTAGCATAAAAAACCGATGACCCCTTTTTTTTCTACATTTATTCTTTCTTTTTGCAACTTCGTACATTTATGTTTCTGATCATTGCATTCCATTATAAGTTAGTAAACATGCTCTTAGATAATATAACATATAGGTCGGTATACTAATTATTCCAATTCTTTTCTGATAATACTTTAGCTTCGTGAAGATCCACCGGGCGATTTCACTAAAATGCATAGGCATATATCTCAAGGTGCTTGGACCTTTAACCTTGCTGACCACAATTTGGCGGTTTCTGATTGTACCGGTGAAGGAATAAAGGTAACAAAATATACATACATACATATACATACATATATATACATATATATATATATATATATTATGGAATAGCCTTGCACCATGACGAGTCTCTAATACATCTAACATTTTTTATTCATAAATGTAACATTATTCGTGCCTTTATATAACATTTAACTTGTTTCAATATAGCATCCATGTTATGTGTATTAGACTATATTATTAAGTATTGTACATAAAAAAAATTGAATGTTATATGGATACACGAACAATGTTATGTTTGTGATAAAAAATATTAATGTGTCGGACTAGTAATTATAAGTTTGGCATTTTGTCTGCATACAGGCTACACTCTTGCTCTCAGAGATGTCACCAACACTGGTCGGAGAGAAAATGGAGGCAGAGTGCTTTTATGATGCGGTAAATTTCTTGATTTACCTTCAGGTAAGAATTTAGATAAGAAAAAACTACTTGATAGCACCATAAATTTGCTCAACAATCACTTATACTGACCGGTCACCAACCATTTTATTAAAATAACAAAAAAAAAGGTTCTGGAATTTTACTTTTTTATTGTTTTAAAAAAATTAAAAATAACCGTTACGTCACCTAATTTTTTAAAGTAATTTTATTTAATCCGATGAAGCTATGATCTCGTTCTTAAAAAATAGTATGACTCAACTTAAAAAATAGACCATATATTGAAATAGGGCTTGCAGTTTTGTGATGGTTCTTCAACTTGGCCACGTGAGTGGCAATTAAACGAGTGTCATTTCAAGGCACAAAATGGCATTCGGCCTTTTGGCCTATGAACTGCATGAAGGCCTATGAACTGTATCACGTGGCAGATTTTGAATGAAGTGACTGAAGGAGAGTCTGAATGGGAGTTTTCCCCTGGCACCCTCTATTAGAAAAAGTCCTTTAGCAAGACCACAATGCTTTCCAGAGGCTTGAGTTTTGCTTGTGTTTCTAGTCGGCATAAGAACAAAAGTAAAAGGATGTGGTTATTCGGGTTAAGTGTTTTAGAACTACATTTTTAAAAGGGTTAAAAAGAGTCAAATGGTTTTAAGTTTGTTTATAAGTAATAAAAATAGATAATGAAGTTTATAATATTTTATTAAAACTTTGGAACAAGTTTTAAAATCTACGTTATAAGTGTTCTTTTTTTTCGAAGTCATATTTTATAATTTTGACTAAAAGCTTTTTCGTAGAGCCAAAAGATTTCTTATAGATTATCGAGACACTTCTAAAAGCAACACTTTAGAATCAAGAAGACAAAGACAATTTCTAAGAAGTCCTTGCAAATAGACCCTACAATTGGGTTTGGGTGAGAATGTTATTAGGTGTAATTAGGCTTTGGATTGTGAGTGGTATATTGTAATAAGCTTCTTTTACACAGTCAAAATTTTCTTGCTGCTATGTGATTGTGGACATAGTTAATAAACAAACTACCTTAAATTTCCCGCATCTTTTATGTGTCTACTTTAAACCAATTTTGTTGTCCATTTAATATCTTCATATCGACATTCCGCACCAACAATACTTTTTTATTTTTTTTTTGTTCATGTTTGGTTCTTTCTTTTGATGTCTTTGTTAATGCTGGCTAGCCTCAACAAACTTTTTTTCTTTCAATTTCTCCTATACAGAGCAGTAATGGTGGTTTTCCTGGTTGGGAACCCCAAAGAGCATTTCGTTGGTTGGAGGTAATATTGTTTTCTGTATGATCCTTTGTTTTTCTTTTTTTTCTTTTTTATGCCAAAAGTTTTCTACATGATCTAGAATGTATATAAAACTGAGTTTAAGCGGTATGTGAAAAAACTGATTATTTAAATTAATAATGACCTTCAATCTTGCAGAAGTACTTCAATCCCACAGAGTTTCTTGAAGATACTCTTATTGAGCGAGAGTAAGATTTTCTCTAATAAAATTACATCCTATAACAATTATAGGTAGAGATGGTGATTAACAAGTATACATTGTTGGCTTCCCTTAAATCATATCAGGTACGTGGAATCTTCAGCAATTCAAAGCTTGATACTCTTCAGGAAGCTATTCCCAGAACATCGCAGAGAAGAAATAGACATTTGCATTTCAAAAGGAGTGCGTTACATTAAAAAGACAAAACCTAGATGGTTCATGGTAAATATCTTTTCTTTTTTTTTTTTTATATTTATCTAATAATATTTTTTTTGAAAGGATAATTGTATTCCAAAATAAGAAGATACGCACGCTAATACTGACTCGAATGACCTCATAACACAAGTAAACTTAGCCCCAATCACAAACTGGTTCTAGACTATAAATTTTAATAAAATGAACAAGGGGATAAAACATGCAACAATTTTCCATTCGAGAAAGCTGAAAAGGTGCACCAACAAACACACATATGTCTCTTTTAACAACTCCTGTTCGATTGATGCCGATAGACCCGATCGTGGTGGCATGTTTTAGTTCATCCTTTTGAACAAACTAATTGTTACTTCTTATTTATTTTTATACAAGAGGTCCTCATTACCATATTTAAGCACAAGCATATACAATGTGTTATTAGGAAAAAGAAAATAAAATTTTAAAATTATTAGGATTTGTTTTGTCGTTTAATTTCAAAAGGATCTATTAACATTACATTGAGATCCAATATTATTGATATTTGACGTCCTAAATTTACAGGTACGGTCGTTGGGGAATTTGCTACACTTATGCTACATGGTTTGCCGTAGAAGGGTTGGTAGCTTATGGGATGAGTTACAAGAACAGCCTTTCCTTGCAAAAAGCTTGTCAATTTTTACTTTCAAAGCAACTACAAGATGGTGGATGGGGGGAAAGTTACCTTTCATGCCAAAATGAGGTATTTGATCACAACTCCGATATTGATTATAGGTTTTAAAATAATATAAAGACTAAGCTACATACAGTTGAGAACAGGCAACCGACAGATGCATTTTTTATTTAGAGTTAATAGCTTGGGAAGCTTTTTTTTTTTTAATTACACGCTTGCGCCCCTTGTAACTTATAGGGAAGTGGGATGATACATGATAAAAAAGGAAAGAGAGTGATAAAGAGAATGACAAAGAGAATGATTCTTGCATTTTTTTAGGTGTAATTGATGAAATTTTATTACACGCTTGCGCCCCTCGTAACTTATTTTTTTGGTTCCGTCTATATTGTATGCATGTATGTATGTATTCATGTTTTGGAGATATTGGAAACTTTAATATGGTAGTGTTCGATTGTACATCACAATACAATATATAGCTCAGGAGAAAAAGTTAAATCTCAACGACGTTCGTAGAGAAAGGAATATAAATATACAGTTGCAATGAAGATTTATTTTCAGATGACGGGTAATTTCTTCTTTTTTCTTTTTTCTTTTTTCTTTTTTTTGACTTCTGAAACAGGTGTATACTAATCTAGAAGGCAATCGTTCAAACGTGGTCCAAACTGCATGGGCATTGTTGTCCCTCATTGTTGCTGGGCAGGTGAGCATATAATGTTTTTTTTTTTTTTGTTGCTATTATTGCAGTTTCATCCTCTCAAAAACAATTACTGTTAGACTCAAGACTTAACAAATATAGCTATTGTAGACTAGTGATATATAAAAACAAAACCATTTTCATCTATTTTAAAAACATTAGTAAACGGACCTAGTAACTGAATAAGTAACTTGATGAAAATTATAAATGATAGGGATAACAACGAAAACGTCCACTATATTTCTTAAAAAAAAATTGCCCTCTTCATTATTAACGATCGAAATTTGAGAATATTTTACACTTAATGCAACTATTTAGGGAAATTCTTCGGTTTTTATGGGGTATGGACGTTGTTGTTTATGTTTAACTTTATAAATTATTTGTCAATTTTAGTGTCATCAAAACCGTTAGAAAACAAAAGTTGAAAGAAGTATTTATTTATCAAATTTAAAACCAAAATGTCAAAGTGTTCATCTTTTAATTCAGGCTGAGATAGATGCAACACCCATACATCGTGGAATGAAGCTATTGATCAACTCACAAATAGAAGATGGTGATTTTCCTCAACAGGTATTACCGACAGCACATGCTCAAAAGTAGCGTTTGTTTCACCAATTTAAACGAAACAATTTTGGTTCAAACCAATTTTGTTACAATAATTTATCTCAAAAGTCTCGAATCCATGAAACAAAAGCCCCATTATATTTTTATGTCTAAGATTCTTGAAAAGGGTTTTGTGAAACTTAGGTTAAGTGATTTCACATCTATGCATTAATATTGTTGATCTTAATGACAAAATGCAGGAAGTGAATGGAGTGTTTATGAAGAATTGTGAGTTGAATTACTCGTTATATCGAAATGTCTATACCATATGGGCTATGGGAGAATATTGTAGACGCGTTTTATCCGCATAACAAGCTTAGGTGTGAGAGCCTCTGAAACAAGACTGGAATTCGGAAGATACAAGCTTAATTAATTAGGAGCTTGGCTACAGGGACCAAGCAAAGGGGGCCATATAATTATGTACTTTTCTAATGCATTTGTAACGCAATTATGGATTTATTATGCAAAAAATAATTATCTAAGCTTATATATTAAGTGTGTAACACATATCCTTTCCATTACGGTTGGGTTCTTGGAGATGTATGGCGTAATAAAGCCACAAAGAAGAGAATGTTTTATTGGCAGAATGAAGTTACTAGTTATTTCTAATTAAACATTGCAAGTTCATGATATTAGTGGTAAATTGATGATGATGTGTGTGCATATATTGTCACGATTATAGATTTGGGTTATCTTGGTGTCACGGTTACATAAGTATACTAGTAAATTGTTGATCATTGTGTCATATTTAAAAGGAAGAATTGTTTTTATTTGGGTCTTCAATCGGTACATTAAATTAGATTAATTTATTGTTTTATAGCGTTATGAGTTAGTTTTCTGATGATTAAATAAAATTTTTAAAATACCGCTACATCAATGAACCGATTGTTCCAACACCCACGTCATTCTAGGGGTTATGCCCTACAATTAGTAGTCTATATTTTTACTTTAGTTCCTTCTAAATCTATAGCTAAGATACTACATAAACTATGGACTAGGCAGAGACCTAGTCTGCGCCACTTACGTGTGTTGGGGTGTCCAACTCATGTTGAATTGAAATCACATATTGCAGTATATTTATGTGTGGGGTATCTAAGCGTTAAGAAAGGTGGTTTCTTCTATAATACTCAAGACAACAAAGTATTTGTTTTTGCAAATGCAACATTTCTTGAGGACAAATGTATGAAGGACTACAAACCTCAAAGTAAAGCCGTCCTTGAGGAATTAGTGGGAGATGAGATAATCTAGATTAGTTATGAGAATTATGTGATTGTTCTTATAAAACTAGTCGATGAAATTGAGACCACACCTTTAGATCAACAATAGAGGACTCTAAGACTAGGGCTAGTAATTCGTGTTCGCCTGTTATGTTCGTGTCAGCACGATTACAGCATAGTACGATTAGGCTGAACATGAATACGACATGATTAATAAACGTACCTGAAATACAAACACAAACACGAACTGCCTATGACACGTGTAATACAGTACGACATGATTAACACGATTGCTAAATGGGACGTGACGAGTTGACACGATAAAAACACGTATACAGCATGTTTATGACCTAGTTAACTGAAAATTAAAACAATAAAAGAAAAAAAGCCAATAAAGAAAATTAACAAAGACATAATATCTAATTAATACTAACCTACTACAAATATTTCAAATATTTTTAGTTTTAAGTTTAAATGTGCTATAAATGAGTGGGTTATGCTGTGTCGTATTGATACATTTACGGCCCGTTCAATTAAACATGTTAAAGCATATTAAACGTGCTAGCATGAATCCAACCTGTTTATTTTCATTTTATTTGTACGAACTGATTTATGGCCCAATTAATAAACATGCAGTCCAAAGCCATTATCTCGTGTCATTTTCATATCATGTCATCGTGCCGTATCTAAAATTGTCAGCCCTACTCTAAGTAATGGTGGGAGAGTTGCATGACAACCGGATCGATACATAGGAATTGGAAAGGCTAATGTAGTAGTCTCTCATGAAAATATCAACGAACCTATCTCCTATATTTAAGCTATGATGAATGTTGATTCTAAATCATGGCAAGATGCAATGAACCAGGAAATAGATTCCATGTACATCAACAAAGTCAAGGAACTTGTTAATGAACCTGAAGGGATTAAGCCCATTAGCTGCAAATAGATCTATAAAAGAAAGAGAGGTACGGATGGGAAAGTGAAAACTTTCAAAGCAAGGCTTATAGCCAAGGGTTACACTCGGAGAGAAAATATTGATTATGAAGTAACTTGAAACACCCGTTATTTTAACGGGTATGATTTTTTGTAAAATCATAAGAATAAAATGTCACTTTAGCATTTTTACTAAGTCTCCGTAGTAAATATTTTAAATCTACCTATCACTTATTTCTACCAACCTGGTCCCGCTACATTAATACTCAATTAAATAGCATCCTTATCATTTGGAGACATAGAATTAATTCACCTCAACTACCAGGAGACATCGATATGTTTTCTCAACTACCTTTTTAATGCCTCCTTCATCTTCTTCTACAACATACCCCATTTGTCCCCTCAATTATGTTGACATTATTTGCTAAAAGTCTCCATGGGAGACATGATAA
>CAMOHE010030284.1:0-82067 GCA_946598075.1 Artocarpus hirsutus | reverse complement strand
ACTATTTTTCTAACTTCCATAAGGAATGAATAGATTCCATATCTGTATGATATTATTCCCAGCCACTTATTACATTATATTTTCAAGATGCTAAGTTATGATCTGTGCTTACACAAATCTTACCATGCAAGTCAAAAAACATAATGTCATAAATAAGAGTCTAATAATACTCAGGATTAAGACTGTCAAATATATGATCATCATAGTAATAAATTTGAATACTCTATTTGTAACGGATGATTATTAGAGATTCATAATTTATCTGGTCCAGTCCTATATAATCTCATTATATAAAGTACCTCAAATCCAATGTCTTCTACATTTATAGTCTGGATAATGACTATTTCATTCTAAATGAGATTGGACCGTACTTGTAATGTTTAATTAAAGATCCCAAACTTTAATTAATTATTACGGACTATTTAGATTATTATCTATAAATTTTATCCCTAAGCATATAACACTTATATGCTAAATTTATAGTCACATAAATAATCATGGAATTTTCTTGATGTTTATAAATGTATTCATAACACATAACCAAAATAATTATAAATGTCACTTTATTTATCTATCATCAAAATGTACAATGTCACAGCTTTTAGGGCACCAAACCAACAGTTGGATGATTGGCTGCCTTGAAAGGTGTATCTGAATAAGAGAAGAGAGGAAACTAAGGCTCAAGCTAAAGTATTCAATTCTAACAGGGACATTAAACATGAAGACTCTTCTTCAGCTTCTCAAGTGACTGCCGAGCAATCTACGCCCATGATAAGCTCCAACGGTGACATCCAAAGGCTAGATTCGGATCAAATTATCACCAATAGGCTGCTTCTGGAGGCTGAATCTGTTTCCTCGATGGCCATGATCAGCTCCAACAATGACGTCCAATGGTGAGGTTGCAAACAAATTATTCCTTCGTATTTCAGGCGACTGCCGAGCGATCTATGGCCATGATCAGCTCCAACAGTGACATCCAACAGCTAGATTCAGAGAAAATTATCCCTTCATATATCAGATCTATTACCACTGATTAGCTTTTTGAGAAGGTTGCTGAATCCCTTTATTTATTATAGTTTCTCATTCTAACAATTATTTTGTTAAGTACCTTTGTGTGTTGGGCAACATTGTTTGTTTTCCATGAAACCTTTTATGTTTTAATCTGTAGACTAAGTTGAGAATTCGCAAATTAAGTAGTAGCTTGAAGGGGTGCTAACATAGTTGGGTTGTTCTCAATCTAAAGTATTAGTGATGCATTATACTGGCATCTTCTTAATCTAGGCTCTATTTTGAGTTTATGATCTGTGTACAAAACATAGCAATTGATGAACATATATTTAGTTATGTTTTTGTTTGTGATTCTGAGTCTTTACTGAACAACTTATAAATTCATAGAATGTTGTTGCAATTTCTTACGATGATCTGCACCATAATTCTGAGAAGTCAGATAGCAGTTTTCTATGATATGTGCATTGAAAAATTCTTGGTGCAGACTGTTCTTGTTGTTAATTTTCAGCCTTTCATGCCTTTTAAACTCAATTTTCAGGGGTCTATGCATGTTGACTTTATATGCTAATTAATTGCATTATGAAATAGTATAAAAACTGTAGTTGAAGTCATGAACTTGAGCTCTTATGGCTCAGAAGTTCAGAAAAATACAAAAAACACTTATAACTATTAGTTATGAATTATGAGTCTTTAGCTTGTCTAGCAAATTGTACTTAGCAACCAAATTTGTCCATCTCTTGTTTTTTTTCTTCTTTTTTTTCTTTGCAATGAAAATATGGAACACATTGAGAATTATTTCTGTAGTTACAAGCATAGTCTAATGGTAAATCTATACCAGATTACACCGTAAGGTGTAGAGTTAGAATCCCCAGATCTTCAAGTTAAAAAATGGAGAAATATTTTAAGAAGCAAGTCATGCATATTTTCTGGATTTTTTCCCTGGTAAGTATTGCATATATAAGGCCAGCCAGCCAGCCAACCAGCCAAGATAATGAGATGATCATTGCCCGAGCAACAAATTCAATTTGTAGTGCAATTTGATGTAATATACTTGGACAACTTATAAGACATGAGATGTTTTACAAACTTCTGATCAAACAGATTTCATGATCACTATAAAGTTGCCAAATTTATTGTTTTGGAAGAAGGTGAAAAAAACAGGGTATCACTTGTTATCCTGAAAAGTTTGAATTACCATGAAGATAGTCAATCAAGAAAGTCATTCCTGCATTATTATACAGGAAACATGAAATTTGTCAAGAAAGAAGCATGAATTCTTGTTGAGAAGAAAATAATGTGGATTATCTCTTGACTTCATGAATCAGGACTAAGAAAGTCTCACCTAATTTGAAGTTGAAAATTCTGCTTTCTATTTGGAAAATATTGAGTTTATTTTTCTTTTTTCTTTTTATTTTTGTTCAGCAATTGATTATAAAGTATACTAGTGCAATAACGGATATGTCCATAGCATTACTCATTTCCTGATTAGATTTTTTGCTATGATCTGTCCAAAACATGTTTGGATATGCAAGAATAATCACTCTGCATCTATGTCACCATAATCCAGATCAAATGTTTTGTTCAAGAAGTAGATACGGTTTTGTATATATTAATAAGGCTATGATCTCTACATTGCATAAACTATCTTAGGTGGTCCAATATAATATATAATTCTGCATTGCAAAATGTCACAATGAAGAATATGTTATTGTTTAGATATTGGCAAGTGTTGAGTCCTAAAAGCCCTAGTCTTGGGGAAAGTGGGAAAGGTGGAATGTCTAACCACAAAACAATGTCCACTTTCTCCACTGGACAAAGAGCACATAATAATAAAATAAAAAGAAAGGGAACAAAAATTGCCTTGATATTTTTGGTTTTTACAATTGCCCTTTTCTTTTATTACTCATTTAAAGTAATAACACTCCTAATTTGCAGATCACTTTCTATTTCTATCAACTTGGGTTTTGCTTTGTTATAAACACCAAACTGTGGAAAGGTTTTTATTCTTTTTATATTTATTTATTTCCTTTCCTTTTTCCAAGTAATGATTAAAATGTATGCCATTTGGTTCTTTATTATAATTATTAGGTCAGTTTTGTTGTTCTGTCGTGTACAACGTTGACACAAAACATAGAAGTATGTCACTTTTCTTTTCTTTTTTTTTTCCAATTTTGTTAGGGGTAACCCTTCAGAAACTGCAGGGCTATTAGCCCTTTTTTTTTTTTTTTTTTTTTGTGGGGGGTTCTCTCAAACAAATTGTACTAAAAATTATCATATGTTTCACGTTTCATAATTTGTGATAACATCATTTTTCAGCTTCTTCTTAAATTGAATTAACTTGCAGAAAAACTGATACATGTATAAGCATGAATAGAGAAAATTAGGCATGAAAAAAAAAAAAAAGGAATGAAATTGAACCAAAAGATCATGATAACTCAATTGAATATACAATTTGCCTTAGATTCTGCTTCAGATTCATGTTGATTTGAAAGTTTAGTTCAAGTTTTCATACCAAAAGAATTTGCATTTGTTAGATGAAATGTCTTAAAGTGCCAAACCACATTCTCTTTAATGGATTTTAGATAAGATATATACCAACATAAAGATAATGCATAATAATGAAAGACATGATCAGATAGGACATAGAAACACTCAGAAAGATTGGATTCCACTACAAGACAGGAATTATATGACTGGTTTTAGAATTAAGATTATATTGATAATAGTAGTTGACAACTAGTTTTAAGTACAAATATTATAAAGCTCATAACTTGAGTTTAAACTTGCTCAAAACTCTAATATTCAGATAGAACAACATAAACTCCATTTAAGCCATTCTCTTTCCACCATTTTTTTGCCCCTCCTTTACTACAATATTTTCTTACAATATTTCACCTACTAATTTAGTACCATTCTTACACCATCCCACCTTCTTAATCAACTTAATTGAGTGACCAAGAAGCAAAATCTTTGTTTACAAATTGCCCACCTGAATAGTAACTAACAAGACAGAGGAAGTAAATAATTAACAGTCAGCACATCTCGCAAACTGGGGCCTCGGAGTGTGGCGGTTATTCGCCCCCGAACCCGGGTAGTCATGGAGCTCCACATCCATCCTCTCAGCAACAATTTTCTCAATATCCCAGATCTTCTCTGCGCTTACCTGTTTTGTTTTAGATGAAAAAAATATATATCACTCCATTCAAAAATATATATACATATATATATATATGCATGAGTTTTGTTGCCATCAACAAATCTGATCATCACACCTTTTGGTGGGTGGTTTCTTGAACTTGGTAATTTCCATGCTTTAAGCCTCCAATCCCTGAACATGTAACAGAATATCAGCTTCAAATCAGAACAAAAACAAAGAAAGAAGGAAAAGAAAAACAAAGAAAAGAAAAGAAAAGGAAGTTGTTATATACTTGTAACTGGGACAGCATTTGAGGATATGATAAGGTGAGAAATACACAAGCCAAGAACAAGTACTTGGAGAAAGAAAGTTCTTGAAGCCATTCTCTAGAGAAATTATCTTCTTCAGTGAGGGAAAAAAGGAAAGATACAAGTGTTGCCTCTCCTAAAGCCGTTTGATACTCAATTTATACATTTACGTGTGCCAAGTTAAGGAAGAGATTTTTCTAGGTGTAGTGAAAAGGCAATATTCCCATGACTTACAAATATATCGGCTTTAAAAAAAGTCAAAAAGGTGACAGACGACAAACCCCATTTTGTGAGGGGCATAACGCGTTTCCAATCTATGCATTGCCTCAGAAATGTGAACCATAGATTTTTAAGATAAAAATATACTCCCACCAGGATTTTGCAAAGTGGGGTTTTATTAATTGTCATGAAAAAAAAAATAAAAAATTGATATTATATATTTTATTTGTCAATGTGGTGAAACGAGAGAATATGGAACACACAATGTATACAAGTGGAAGGTGACAAGAGTATGATGTTGTGTTGGCAAAAAAATGAGCTCATTTCACTATTTTTAGGTTCATTGGTGGGAATCATAATTGGTGCACAAGAATATTCGATGAATAGCATATTTACAGCACAGTATAGGACACATTATAAGGCTTATAAATATTACAACATGTAAGGAAATATTGCCTCCTTAAAATCGTGTCACCTAAGTTGGGTTTTATGTGTGACTCAATTTATAGTGGCACGTAGACAAAGATAAGTTGGGGCAGAACAAACAAAGTAACACATACCCACCAAATGTGGTAGCAATTTTTTTTTTTTTTCATACTTTAATTTCTGTGAGTCCACTATATGCATGATTGATGAAGATCGTGTACATATTTGTATCTACCCAAATGCATCTTGTACGGCTCAGATTCCAGGGCATCGCTACGAGAATTAGGAGAATAGATGATAACGTTTAGATGTCGTCCGTTTGCTGGCGAGGTCTACAATTGTTTTAGACGTCGCCTGTTTTCACAGGCAATGTGTATAGCTATTTTTTGGTGTCCTTCTTAGACTGGCGACGTTTAAACACTTTCAATCTTTTTTAGGATTATTAATATTTATGGTCTTTAAACCTTAGAGTCTCCTTCATTTTGTCCTCTAAACTTTAAAAATCATCACTTTATCCCCTCATAAACTGTCAAAACTCCTCAATTTGCCCCCTAAATTTTAAAAATCATCATTTTGCCCTTGTTTCAAAGCTCCTTATTTTATCTCCTAAATTTTCTCTTTTCCGTTTAAATAGACGAAATTAAACCCATGCGCTTTACACATTGGTCACTTGTAAGGGCAAAAATAAGATTTTATCACTCTTAAGTCTTGTTTCACGTTTATTTTCTCACTTGACGCCTTTGTTTTTTTATCTAAATTCTCATTTAGGAAGGGTTTGCCTGCACATTTCTTCTCATTTTTAATGTATAACACATTTAATAAGTCGATATTATTCGCATATACCTGAATTTAAATACTAAAAATGTAATGATTAGAAAAATCTAAAAAAATTAATAAGAATAATTAATTTGTAACGCCCCCTTACAGGCACCATAAATGTCGTTATATTCATTCATTTAACCATTAATTGAAGTAAAACTACTTATTTAAAACATGTATTTGAAAATATAATTTGAAAATCATACCCAGGATCCATACATACGTTTTTTTTTTATATATTCAATAACTTAATTCTTTATATAATAATAAATCACTTGTTCATAAGCATTCTTTAAACAGTTTGCCAAAACAATTGTAAATTGAATTAACTTTTTTAAACATTAATAAAATCTGCATACACAGTTTGGCAAGCCGAACTTATGGATTCAACAGGCTGAAGCTGTCTGGCAGGCCGAAGGTCAACCTTTGGCAGGCCGCCGAGGCTCTGTAAAACAGGGTTTCAAAATTCGATAAGATCGGCAGGCCGGTACAGGGTAATTGGTAGGCCGATCCATATATCGACAGTCCGACCAGTAATGGTCGGCAGGCCGAACTGTTATAAAAATTTTGTTTTAAAACAAGTCTTAAAGTTTCAAATGTGGAAGAAAATTGATAAAATAATAAAGTTAAAGTGTCATGGTTTAAATCTTAAAAATCCATCAAATAAACATACTCAAAATTATAAAACATAGTTTATAAATTTTAAAACTTATTTTCTTGGCATCTTCTGTTTGCAATTCATCATCCTTAGCTCACACGCCCGTTAGTGTCCTCCACCTATTCCATAACTCTCTTACCTTTATCTGCAACATGATGTAAAATTGAATAAGCTAATGCTTAATAAGTACATTTACATCTCACAACTTAAAACGTTTTATGAACATCGTCATCATCATAGTGTACTAAGCACATTTTTATAAGGAACATATCTTTCATTACATTTTCCATATTAAAAACTTTATTCATTTTATCTTAAGGGCCCAAGTGTTGCACCGTAACATCATCATCATAGGAGCGCTTTCATGAGAGGAGAGGAGTAGTTAATCCCAAACCAAACATGACATCATAACTTATCATATCATAACATATCATATCATTAGGTGTACAACACTTATTTAGGTGATACATATATATCTATACTTTCATGCTTTGAAAAACATTATCATCAAAACATGCATAAACTTTCATACCTTAAAAACTTCCATAACAATACTTCATGTATAATCATCATGAGAAATTATCATAAAACCATCATGAACATATATTCCAAACTTTTCATAAACTCATCATGTTGTAGGTGAGAATGTACTTACCCTTCTAGCTTACTTAACCTTAATCGGAGGTGATGTCGCCGCAGTCTCGATGTGCTCATTCCTTAGGGTGTTTATGCCATACATTCATTTAAAGATACATAAAATTAATATTGATTTGCATGAAATCATACAATCATTCATCAACACATAACCTCTTCCAAATCCAAGATACATCATACATACATCCATCTCTTGAAATCATTAATTTATAATACGTTTTATTAACCATAAAACATTAAAATTAAACTATCAATACAAATATTTCCTGACCTCTATGAATTCAAAATTCAATAACTTTACATTCACACACAATTTGGGCAACAAATTTGGCAGGAACAAAGTAACATATATACATATTACCATGATTTTTCTTTAGTCATAAAAATTCCATGAATGTCTCAAACAAATCATACAACATACTCAAAATTTGCTAGCCATTAGAAAAACAGTGAACAATTCTAATTTACATTCACATAATAAATTATCTTTATCCTAAATTAATTCCATAAAAATACCACAAATAATAGACACATAAAATTACAATATAGCCAAAAATCACCTTTTAATAAAATTCATACCATCCCAAAACATGCATTAGAAGACATGAACAAAACAATCTTCATCATAATGAGCAGTGAGTTTCACACATATTTTATATTCCAATAATTGAAATAAAATTATTTAGACTCTAAAAATTCTTCTGACAACCTTTTAACATATAATTACAAAGTACAAAAATATTTCATCACCAAAATAAATTCATAAATCATACAAAAACATCACAACATAAAAGTTCAACAATTTACCATTAGAACAGTCTAAAAACCTAGCTTCAATAAAAATTTCATATCACATAAAATATACATCAAATCATCACCAAAATTTTCAGTCCATAACTTAACATATTCATAAACATATTTGCCAAATTTTGTGAAAAATAGCATTCATTTGCATCATGAACAAAACCTATATTTTTGTGCACATAAACAATCAGCAATAATTTTATTGTGAGTGATGGAGAGGAGAAAATTCATAACTTATCATAGAAAAATCCAATTAACTTGAAATTTAAAGAAACATTACATAACTCATGCATGAATAACATATTAAAATTTTAGGGCAAACAGAAATTCCTAGAAAGAGTTATAGCAATCGGATTACAGAGGAACATTACATTTCAAAAACAATAAAGAAGCAGTCTTACCTTAAAACAAATTCTTCATAAACCTTCCTTGGATTTACCCCAACGAAAATTCAATATTTCTATTAAGTATTTGCAAGAAAATAGAGGAGAAAAGAAGAAGAAATCCTAAAGAAAAGGGGAAAAGAGAGTTTTTGAGAAGAGTTTTTAGAGAAAATAAGAGAGAAAAATCATCATGAAAGAAAAAAAAATGAGAGTACAAGAGGACGCTTATCCTTTTTTTTTATTATAAAAAATTTTCTAATTAAATTAGAGCAAAAATCACGTGGGGAAATGGAAGGGAAATAGGGAAAGTCAAAAATTTTGTCTCACTTACCATAATTCACCGTTTTAAAGGAGGAAACTTCATCAATTAAATCCAATAAATCAAAAGTCAAATGTTCTATTACCCAAAGTAAGAACAATTAAGCCAAAAATGTGCTAATCAATCAGCAATCATTCTAATCATATCCAATCATCATTGTCACAAATTTTGGTTGATTTTTGCTGACTGCTGATCAGCAGTCTTCGGCCTGCCGATCACTCAGTTCAGCCTGCCGAAGGTTTAAGGTCTGGCCTGTCGATTATATTCATCAGCCTGCCGTTTAGTGAGAGTCATTTCGGCCTGCTGATTTGCCTTAACATACTAGAATTCATCAAAGCATTAATTATCACAAAAATTATAATTAAACATACAACATTAATAGCATGAACACTTTGAGCTATTGATTTCACGAGACCGTTACCTGTCATAACACTTAGAATAAAATGGTTAGTACCATTATATCATATATCATAACATATAAAATAAAGAAATTACTTAACATCGTCATTAATTGACATAATTCGTTACATGAAAATTTGATGGATGTTACATAATTAAGGATTTTTTTCATAATTACTCAGCTAAATACTTGAGAAAGTATAAGTGTAGAATTTACTAACATGCAAATTTAAAGGTTTTAATAACTATAAGACCTTAGAAATAAATAATGATATGAATGCATAAATTTATGTGCTTTATTTATGAAACATGTAACAATGTAATGTTAAGATAGTACACTTAAATGATTAAAAATAATTATTTAATGTGCCAAACTAAAAGTTTATGATTCAATAATTTCATGTATGAGCTAAAGTAGTGACATTTATAAGAATCTCAATTAGAATATTTAAATTGAGATTATCAGATTATCTGATAAAGAGTGAAAATTTTAACTTACTATGATTATGCGGAATTCCTATATGACATCAATTTAATAAGTGAAACCTAGATCAATAGTGATCTTCAGCTAAACACCAAAATTTAAGAACAATGAGCATAAAGCTTAAGTATGAAGGATTGATCTCGATTTTTATGAGATTACAAGGCATGACAAGAATACACGATGTTCTACACATTCATAATTAGTTATTTACAAGTGTAAATAACTGCATAAAATTTATAATAGTAACTATAATTATTATTATTATAAAAATGGTAATGGAATCCACAAATATTGCACTAGCCTTTTAAGGCAAATGCAAAATCACAAACGGACAAATTTCAATCCATAATGTGATTACAAAAAGTTTAAAGAGCATCTATAGATTGGATGTGGAGTCATAAATAACATTTTATGATTACCAATTCAGGTGATACTCGTAAGGCATGTAACCATACTAAGTCTAGATTTTGAGTTACATTGACTTGCAGATAATCAATTTAATTTACGAACATTTTTTTAAATTACGATTATTGTTTTTACTATAAAATTTGATGTGTATAATATGAAAATTTTTAATGAAAATATATGTTTTAATTAACATTTTAAAGTTTTAAAGTTTACAAAAATTATTTTTATCAAAGCTCTAAATGCATAATATTATTTTAAGAAAAATAAGTAAATGTAGTATATATCACTAATCATCGGTTTTGAAAACAAATGTATCAAAGTTTACTGTTTCAAAATAAAATCACAAAATCCATACAGTATAGATAAATTTATGAAAATGATTTTATGTCAATACATAGATGTTAGTAAGGAAATAATACAGTAAGAAAATTAGAACTTACTATAATTGTTTTTGAAAGAACAAGAATTTTATAGTTTAAAAAAGTACAGTTATGTTTACAAAATTTCAAGTTTATGAATCAAAGATTTGATCAACCCAACCATGACACAGTCTAGACCTCTAAGACTAGTGACGGACTCTATAAATACATGAAAATTGCAGCAAGAAAAGGGACACACAAAAAAAAATCAGATTTTCTCTCTCTACACTCTCTCTGTACACTTTCTCTCTCTCCTTCGACTCTGGTCAAGATTCCAGTGTCCATTTTGAACATCTCCTGCACCAACGAAAAGTTCTCGATGAATTGGTTCCAACCAGATGTTGTGTAGATCGTAACTCCGCCAGAGTAGTCCATAATCGCCAGTCAAAGCTACAAAAAACCCATTTCTTTCTAACGAGATATCTTCACCTCCGACATCTAATCGACGAGATTCTGGTTCCTACACAACCATCAAGATGCGAGGAACAAGTTCCACCTTTGATTGCACCTCAACAACCGCCGAAGAGCTCCACCCATCTACCCCTACCTTGAGCCACCATACCTCATTGGAGCTCCACCTTGCTAGAGGAGGTGGCAGACACCCCCCTCCAAATGGACTCAGAGGGCAGCAAAAATGAAGACCAACCCAAAAACCAAGTCAAACCACCATGGAACTATGGAGAACATCTTACGTCGTTAGAAACCGTCATGAACCTCACCGTGCCAACGATCCAAGCAATGGCGAGGTCAGGCCATGGTGCCGTTCAAACCAGAAATCGACGGTGAGCAAAATGCCCCCATCAATTGAACATCAAGACGGCCAAAGGTTGAAGCTTCAAGGTGGCCACCATGCTCCACCGTTTGAAACTCCGACAAAGCCTTCATCGATGATGTTGTCTTCAATTAAGTGCACTAAAACAATCATAATGAAAGGGGTAAGAAAAGCCTTCGACCAATTTTGGTCTGCCACCGCCAAAGAATCTAGATCGGAGCCCTTACGTTTCTACCGACTATAGACTTCACAATTTGGACAATTAGAGGTGGAAATAGATGAAATGGACACCGCCATTAGACTTAGAAGGGTCGATTTAGGGGGCTAGGTCTAAGCCCAATTGCCAATGGAGTCCGGTCAATGGCGGTCAACAACGGTCAATGGCAGACCTCGGGTTCGGAGCTCCCAACCTTTGATCCACAATCCAAGACCACCTCCTAACTTGTTTCGATGCTCCAAATGCAATGGTGTCCTCCGTTCAAGCTAATTCCAATATGTTGAAAATCGTTTGGCACAAATTGCATGCGAATCGATGCGACTCTTGCAGTAACGGAGTCTAGAATGATATTTCCAATAATGCATGATCTCTAGAGAGTATTCTTAGCCATCCATGGTTGCTCAAGGACCACTGTCAAGGAATGCTCAGCAGACTATAGATACAACAAGATACAACTGAACTCGCTCAGCTTTGAGTCTAGGTAAGTAGGAATCTCACCTACAGTATGAATAGTTTTAAAATAAATTGTTTTAAATGTTTTGATAAAAATATATGAAAATGCATGGTCAGTGATTGTCACGTTGTGTCTATTATAATGTGTCGTTATATTATGATGTTATGATTTATTATGCTTATGTCATGTCAAGTCATGTTATGTTATGATTGTGTCATTATCAATGTATAATGTATGCAATATTTAGAGCATATTGTATAATCACCTTCAAGTTAAGCATGATTATGATTTATGTTTTATGTTTTATGTAATTGTGATGCTATATAGTGATAAGTCATATTGCATACCCACAATAAGATAAGTGAAGCTTATAAGACAAGTTAAGGGTGTCGTACTAAACTCTTGACCCACAGAGAGGCTTAAATACAAGTTATATTCTTGGTGTCGTTAGGGACCTCGTGAACCCTAACTTCCCAAGAATTGCACACAACTGGTACGATCACTTAGGTTTAAAGTAATAAGACAAGTTATAACTTAAATAAATAAGCATAAAATAAGTTGATAAGCCAGTATAAAATGTTCATGTATATTTTTAATTAAATGATTTTTAATTAGATTTTACAAGACTAATTTCCTACTTGCTGAGCGAAAGCTCATTTAAGTATGTTCATGCTATAGGTAAAAAAACATATCAGCTATATTTGATGGGTAGTGTTGAGCTGTAGGCGAATAGTAGAGATGGGAATGGATACTGCTCATGCAATTTGTAATATTTTTGTATTTTTGGTTTACGAAATTATGCATGTTTTAATTTTACAAAATTATGTATGTCTTTAGTTTACAAAAGTTATATATGTATAAATAGTAAATAAAATTACGTAATTATGTTTTAAAAACCAAGGTTGTAATCATACAGCCTTAGTCTATAGAATTTCAAGGTTTAAAAATGTTGCAATAGGCAATGAAATAAATATACGGAAATGATCAAGTAAGAAAATTATAAGATTATATAGAATTAAAAA
Organism: Artocarpus hirsutus; assembly: GCA_946598075.1. Taxonomy (NCBI): domain Eukaryota; kingdom Viridiplantae; phylum Streptophyta; class Magnoliopsida; order Rosales; family Moraceae; genus Artocarpus; species Artocarpus hirsutus. Next base: position 69,158 of record CAMOHE010030284.1, on the reverse strand, counting down.
TAATTACAGGAATTTTACATTTAAGTAAGAAATGATTTTTATAAATATGTTTTATGAATTTATTAATATGAAAGTTTAGATGATTATGCTTTAAGAAATTATTATGTTGGATTTAAGTGAACAAGTTATAAGTAATTATTATTTTGATAAGTTTTGAAAAGGTTAATTTTTAAGAAATCAATATGTTATTTTTAAGACATTAAATTATAAGTAAAATATATAAATAATTTTTAAGGAAGGTTTAAAAAGCATTTAATATTATTTTATTCCATCATTTAATTTAAAGTTGTTTTGGAATTAGTTTTATTTAAATTAAGGAATGTCTTAAAGGAAGTAATTCTTATATAATTATCTTTATGTTTAAAAGAAAAGTTTTAAAGGATTTTCATTATTTTATGTTTTAAGAGACTAATGTTATGAGGTATGCAAAGGATTAAGTTTTTAGAAATTATAATTATGTTAAAACGTAATGATAATTATTACGTTATTTTTACGTTTAAAAAGTTAATTATTAAGTTAGATTTATGAAATTAAGTTTTGAAAATGATTTTTATTCCTTTTAAGGTTAAATGTTAAGAATTCTTTATCATCAAGAATTTCATTTTAGAAAAAAGAAATTTCACTAGTTTATGATGAAGTATGTTTAAGTTTACAGTTATGTTTAAGTTAATAAACGGCCACGTTAGTAGGGTCGTTACAAAAAAAAAAAAAGAAGAAGATAAGTTAAGCATTAAAGATGGAAAGATATCGATGAACAATATGAAGAAGAAACATGCATACAAATTCTTCTTAAATGAGAGTAGATAAAAAAAATAAAATGAGAGTATAAACATGAAACAAAATATCACAGTTGATAAAATTTTATTTTATCACAGTGCAATCTTAGACTTCGTCTAAAGCCTTTTGTGTAGTATTGTATATGTTCTTTTTGCAGTAACACCTTCAATTATCAACTTTCTTCTTCTTCTTCTTCTTCTTCTTCTTCTTCTTCCTTTTGCCTGGTTCATTTTAAAATATAGTATATATTCTATAGTAATCTTACTTTGTGATTACCAAGATGTTCCAAACAGATAAAATATACCAGTGAAGGTTATTATAATAGGTTGGTACCATTACACTTAATTTGTCATTTGTTGCATAAGCCAGCACTATCATTACTATTTCAGCCTTTTATAGAAACAAGTTCCAAGCCATAAAAGAAAAAAAAAATGGCATAAACAAGGTCTCATGAATGTATATAATAGGGTGCAAATTCTACTTGCAGCTTACACATTTCCACACATAGATCATATGGTCTTTCCGCCAACTTTTCTTGGTCAACATTGAAAACTACAGGTAATTGTCATTCTTAGATATAGATAATTAATAGGTATTATATTGCTAATTAATTTAACCAAAAGGTTGCCTAGACATGATCATCCCAACCATGAAACTTCCTAAATATTTGTGAGTGCTTGTTTCGAAGTTTTCATATTAGTGGTTATTAGATTCCTTGCTAGTTTGACTTATAAGAAGACCAACTTTTAACAATTTCCTTCTGGTAATTAATTGCACTTTTACAAGTATGATCACAGAAGTTTACACTTGACTATTGTTGTTGTTGTTGTTGAAATAGGAGTGCAACTTCCATTCACAAAGCAAAACAAGCGGTTTTTCAACTCTATAAACAAAACATGTCTTCGAAGAATTGGTTCAAACTAATTGTTTAAAATCCAATAATGTAAAGTTTTTTATTGTTTCAATGTAAAACAAAAGTAAACTACAATATAAAATTTCATATATTTTTAATTGGTTCAAATTATATAAATTAAAGTTCCCAAACACCTAACATATTATTAGGAAATCAATCCCTCCAATTAACTCATTTTTAAATTAATAAAGAATAAAAGTTAAGGTCCACAAAGTTAAAAAAAAAAAAAAAGCGATATTTCATGTCTATAAACGAAAATTAGGAAATCAGCCCCCCTTAACTACTCATCTCTTTAATTTTGTGTCATTCTTTTTAAAATTTTGTTGTTTTAAAATTAATATATACATAACAAGAAACGTTAAGGGTATAAATTTTATATAATGTATAAGAAAAGCCAAAAATATTTGTACCCTCCAATATAATAAATTTTCCAAGGAAAATAGGAACTAGCTAGACAAGAATCTGACAGGGATCCTTCCCACAATTGATTGTTATTAGTCTTTCAAAAAGCATATCTTGTAGAGCCATTATATACCATGTATGGGTGTTTTTTAAATTGGACACAAAGGCAATATTCACATGAAAGTGAAAAAATCTCTTCACAATCGTTAAAAATCAAAGCTGCCGCATATTGAATGAAAAGAAATCAGATCACTCATATGAGTTGATTTGACCATTATCTAATTCATATATTCACTTGCGGGATTTGCTTTGCGATAAATCAAAATCTGCTTTCAAATTTAGAGCTTAAATACACATCTTAAATTAAAAAAAAAAAAAGTGAAAGACAAATATTACAGTTAAATATCCATTAATAGCTAACACGTCGATACATGTATATTTACAGAAAGAAAAAAAGCATTGGATATTGCCATCATTAGCACTGATTTTTCAATTAGTGAAAAATTATCATATAAAAGTGAGTAATCCCGTGTAGTTACCATGTCGTGTAGTTAACATGTCTATGTCTTATTATATTTAACACATAAAAGTGCTAAATAGAAACTTAAATTTTTATACGTATTATCTCAACTTTTTCAAACAAACTCACTTTTAACTTCTTTTTTTTCAAATTTATTTATAAGAATGTCATATCTCCTCTTCAACCCCGTCGAAATCGCCAATTGACTTTCTTCACTACAAAATTGATGTGTTCTTTTGGCTTTAAATCCAATGAGAAAAAGAAATGAATCGATGTAATGATTGTTGGAGGATTTTCCACAGAGTCATAAGGCCATGCGATATGTCTCGATATCGCTTTTGAATGAAAACCAGGTTGAAAAACGAAGACCTTGATCAAATCTGATACCACCAAGGAACTCCGACGTGTCAAGAATTATATCAAAAGGCATGTCAAGGCTGGCATACCAAGATGACAGGTCACTTGTACTGGCAGAATACATATCATGGTGTTAGGACGACCTCCTAAAACACGACACGTGTTGCATTAAAGGGTCTACCTTAGAGATGCAACGCGTGTCATAATGTTAGTGCCAAAATTTTGAGAAATGTTGTGGCAAAAAAAAAACAACTTGGAATATACATCATAAGTATTAAAGCTTTAAATTTGCGCCACACAAATAAACTAGTCAAAGTGAACACCAACGTCGCATAAATTGGAATAACGAAGAAATTATTGCATATATTCGAAGACATATAAAACCGAAGATATATACAATTGTTGTCTCATGTCACCTATTTTCTATAAAAAAAAAAAAAAGCCTAGAGCAATTTTGTAACTAAGAGAAGAGGGTCTTTTTACAAAATATAATGAGTGAGGACCTGTAACGTGCCATATTGGTAAATTGTAAGTGCAGATATAAAGTATGCACAGTTGCATGTAACAAATGTTCTCTAGTCATGTTGAAATATTTTACAAAACATTTAAGATATTTTTACCAATAGTATAAAACGTGAATAACATTATAGTAATTATGATGTAAATTCTATATTTGTAAAATATTAAAAAAATACTAAATTTTATCTTTACTCTTACAAATTTCCCATGTAGTATGATTTTGACTTAAATTAAAGGGAAGAGAACCTTGTAAATAAGTTTAAAAGAAGTGAATTATTAAGTTGATTTGTTTGAAAAAGTTGAGCTAACATGTATTAAATTCAAGACATTATTGTTTTAATGGGTGACCCAACCCTTGGAACCTACTACAACCCCAGGTGGCGAAAAGCCTAGCATCTAGAAAAATAAAAAAGTATAAAAAAAATCTGTATTTAACAGTTAAGACTCTATCTGTTATTAATAATATATTAGTGATTATGCTCAAGAGTGACAACTAGATCATTATGTTATTGGACAGAGCCCTCACGAGTAAGGTAACACTGCTTATCAACAAAGGCGGCTTGGCTGCTTTTATACGTTATGGTGATTGGAAAAAAAGCCTATAAGGTCGTTGCAATAAATTGCTACCAAAAAAGCCTAAATACCCTCTTAAAGTTGAGGAAGAAAACAAAAACAAAAACAAAAACAAAAACAAAAGTTGTTAAAGTAGAAAAAGAGTTCATGAGCTTCGTTTCTATTGCCAGCCAATGCTCCTGTTGCTTCATTATTCGTTATAGTATATTTATATACATATATATAACATAAGTGTAGTGGTGAAGATGTCTTTATTAGGACTCTTTCTTCCCCTCATCTAGAGATTGAATCCTCGTGCCAACAAGCTTAGTAAACCTACTACTGGATAGTGAGATGTGAGCATATCTCTGGGTGTAGGGACATCTTTACTTTATCAGTGGTCTGTAAGATTGCCAAAATACCGGAGATGGGGCACCTCATGCCCCCTTTTTAATGAGAAAAAAAAAAATAATATAATGCAACTTTCGAGAGGACTTTTATTTTAGTTAGCCCCGGTGGAAGCGTTTGGATAAACGATGGTATTTGGTAAGCGTGAACTCCGAAGTGTGAAGCACACGGCTTATATTGAATTTCCCAGTATTTACACTACACTACTTGACTTTTTAGAGGAAATGGGGCAAAAAAAAAAAAAAAGTTAAGTTGAGAAAAGCCAAAGATTTCGTTTCATGAATCATGTCTGTCCACTTGCTTTTTTTTTTTTCCAACGTCTTTCTTTTGCCTTTCTTTGCAGTTCGTGTTGTGTGAGTGAAAATTAAAACAAGTCATGCAAATGGTGTGAACTCTCAATGTTCTTAAAACTTAATTTGGTTTCAACATTAAGGGCCTTAAAGGGTGTCTAAAATGTCAACAAACATGTCGCCCCAATGAATGGCTATGGTGACGGAATTAAACCTATGTGCTTTATACATTGGTCGCTTGTAAAGGCAAAAATAAGATTTTATCACTATTAAGTCTTGTTTCACGTTTATTTTCTCACTTGACACCTTTATTTTTTATCTGAATTCTTATTTAGGAAAAGTTTGCCTGTATATTTTTTCTCATTTTTAATCTGTAACACATTTAATAAGTCGATATTATTCACATATACCTGAATTTAAATACAAAGGAAGATAAGTTATACATTAAAGATTGGGAGATATCGATGAACATTATCAAGAAAAAACGTGCATACAAACTCTTCTTAAATCAAAGCAAATAAAAAATATGAAATGAGAGTGTAAACGTAGAACAAAATATGATAGCAATAAATTTTTATTTTTACGTTTACAAGTGATACGTGTACAAATCACATGGGCTTAATTCTATCTATTTGGAAAGAAAATCAAAAAATAGTTGACAAAATGAGAAGCTTTGAAACAAGAGTAAAATAGTGATTTTGATAATTTAGGTAGCAAAGTGAGGAGTCTTAAAAGTTTAAAGGGTAAAGTACACGCTTAATTCTATCTATTTGAAAGAAAATCAAAAAATAATTGACAAAATGAAGACATTTGAAACAAGGGTAAAATGATAATTTTCAAAATTTAAGTGGCAAAGTGAGGAGTTTTAAAAATTCAATGGGTAAAGTGATGATTTTTAAAATTTAAGAGAACAAAATAAAAAAAATCCTAAAGTTTAAAGACCATTAGCGTTTATAATCCTTTTTTTTTTAAAAATCTTAGACTTCATCTAAGGCCTTTTGTGTAGTAATGTATATGTTCTTTTTGCAGTAACACCTTCAATTATCAACTTTCTTCTTCTTCTTCTTTTTCTTCTTCTTCTTCTCCTTCTTTGCCTAGTTCATTTTAAAATATAGTATATATTATATAGTAATCTTACTTTGTGATTATCAAGATGTTCCGAACAGATAAAATATACTAGTGAAGGTCATTATAATAGGTTGGTACTATTACACTTAATTTGTGTTTTGTTGCATAAGCCAGCACTATCATTGCTATTTCAGCCTTTTATCGAAGCAAGTTCCAAGCTATAAACAGAAAAAAAAAAAAAAAAATTGGCATAAACAAGGTCTCATGAATGTACACAATAGGGTGCAAAATCTACTTGTAGCTTACACATTTCCACACAGTAAATGATATGATCTTCTGCCAACTTTTCTTGGTCAACATTGAAAACTACAGGTAATTGTCATTCTTGGATATAGATAATTAATAGGTATTATGTTACTAATTAATTCAACCAAAAGGTTGGCTAGACATAATCATCCCAACCATGAAACTTCCTAAATGTTTGTGAGTGCTTGTTTCGAAGTTTTCTCATTAGTGGTTATTAGATTCCTTGCTAGTTTGACTTAAAAGAAGACCAGCTTTTAACAACTTCCTTGTGGTAATTAATTGTACCCTTACAAGTATGATAACAGAATTTTACACTTGACTATTGTTGTTGTTGTTGTTGTTGAAATAACAGTACAACTTCCATTCACAAAGCAAAACAAGCGGTTTTTCAACTCTATAAACGAAATATGTCTTCAAAGAATCGGTTCAAACCAATTGGTTTGAACTTCAATTATGTAAAATTTTATTGCCGGAATGTAAAGCAAAGATAAACTATATTATAAAATTCCTTGTATTTCCAATTGGTTCAAATTATATAAATTAAAGTTCCCAAACACCTAACATGTTATTAGGAAATGAATCCCTCTAGTTAACTCATCTTTTTAATTTTGTATCATTACCTAAAAAATCTGTCATTTTTGAATTCATAAAGAAGAAAAGTTAAGGTCCACAAGGTAAAAAAAAAAAAAGAAGCTATATTTCATGTCTATAAACGAAAATTAGGAAATCAGCCCCCCTTAACTCATCTCTATAATTTTGTGTCATTCTCTTTAAAATTTTGTATATTGTATAAGAAAAGGCAACAATATTTATACCCTCCAATAAAGGATGTTATAATAAATTTTCCATAGAAAATAGGAACTAGCTAGACAAGAATCTGACATGGATCCTTCCCACTCATTGATTGTTATTAGTCTTTCAAAAAGCATATCTTGTAGAGCCATTACATACCATGTAAGGGTGTTTTTTAAATTGGACACAAAAGCCAATATTCACATGAAAGTGAAAAAATCTCTTCACAATCGTCAAAAATCAAAGCTGCCGCATATTGAATGAAAAGAAATCAGATCACTTACATGAGTTGATTTGACCATTATCTAATTCATATATTCACTTGCGGGATTTGCTTTGCGATAAATCAAAATCTGCTTTCAAATTTAGAGTTTAAATACCCATCTTAAAAATTTTTTTAAAAAAAAAGTGAAAGAAAATATTACAGTTAAATATCCATTAATAGCTAACACGTTGATACAAATATATTTAGAGGGGAAAAAAAAAGCACTGGATATCGCCATCATTAGCACAAATTTTTCAATTAGTGAAAAATTGTCGTATAAAATTGAATAATCTTGTGTAGTTACCATGTCCTGTAGTTAACATATCTATGTCTTTTTATATTTAACACATAAAAATGGTAAATAGAAACTTAAAATTTTAAATTTGTTATCTCAACTTTTTCAAACAAACGCATTTTTAATTTTTTTTTCCAAATTTATTTAAAAGAATGTCGTTTTTCCTCTTCAACCCCATCGAAATCGCCAATTGACTTTCTTCACTACAAAATTGATATGTTCTTTTGGCTTTAAATCCAATGAGAAAAAGAAATGAATCGATGTAATGATTGTTGGAGGATTTTCCACAAAGTCATAAACCCATGCGATATGTCTCGATATCGCTTTTGACTGAGAACAAGGTTGAAAAACGAAGACCTTGATCAAATCTCACACCACCAAAGAAACCCGACGTCTCAAGAATTATATCAAAAGGCATGTCAAGGTCGGCATACCAAGATGAAAGGTGACTTGTACTGGCAGAGTATATATCATGGTGTTAGGACCACCACTTAGAACATGACACGTGTTAGGTTTAGGACAATTTTAGGAGATACAACACGTGTCAAAATGTTAGTACGAAATTTTGAGAAATGTTATGAAAAAAAAAAAAAAAAAACAACTTTGAATATACATCATAAGTATTAAAGCTTTAAATTTGCGCCACACAAATAAACTAGTCAAAGTGAACACCAACGTCGCATAAATTGGAATAACAAAGAAATTATTGCATATATTCGAAGACATATAAAACGGAAGATATATAAAATTGTTGTCTCATGTCACCTATTTTCTAAAAAAAAACAAAAGGCTAGAGCAATTTTGTAACCAAGAAAAGATGATCTTTTTACAAAATATAATGACTAAGGAATTGTAACGTGCCATATTGGTAAATTATAAGTGCAGATATAAAGTGTGCACAGTTGCATGTAACTAATGTTTTCTAGTCATGTTGAATATTTTACAAAACATTTAAGATATTTTTACCAATAGTATAAAACGTGAATAACATTATAGTAATTATGATGTAAATTCTATATTTGTAAAATATTAAAAAAATACTACATTTTATCTGTACTCTTACAAATTTGCTATTTAGTATGATTTTTACTTAAATTAAAGGGAAGTGAACCTTGTAAATAAGTTTAAAAGAAGTGAATTATTAAAGTTGATTTGTTTGAAAAAGTTGAGATAACATGTATTGAAATTTAAGATATTATTGTTGTAATGGGTGACCCAAACCTTGGAACCTACTACAACCCCAAGTGGCGAAGAGCCTAGCATCTAGAAAAATAAAAAAGTATAAAAAAAAATCTGTATTTAACAGTTAACACTCTATCTGTTATTAATAATATATTAGTGATTATGCTCAAGAGTGACAACTAGATCATTTATTTATTGGAAAGAGCCCTCACGAGTAAGGCAACACTGCTTATCAAGAAAGGCGGCTTGGCTGCTTTTATACGTTATGGTGATTGAAAAAAAGCCTATAAGGTCGTTGCAATTAGTTGCTACCAAAAAAGCCTAAATACCCTCTTAAAGTTGAGGAAGAAAAAACAACAAAAACAAAAAAAAAGGTTGTTAAAGTAGAAAAAGAGTTCGTTAGCTTCGTTTCTATTGCCAGCCAATGCTCCTGTTGCTTCATTATTCGTTATAGTATATTTTTATACATATATATAACATAAGTGTAGTGGTGAGGATGTCTTTATTAGGACTCTTTCTTCCCCTCATCTAGAGATTGAATCCTCATGCCAACAAGCTTGGTAAACCTACTACTAGATAGTGAGATGTGGGCATATCTCTGGGTGTAGGGACATCTCCACTTTATCAGTGGTCTCTAAGATTGCCAAAATACCTGAGATGGGGCACCCCATGCCCTCTTTTTTAATGAGAAAAAAAATAATATAATATAATGCAACTTTTGAGAGGACTTTTATTTTTTAGTTAGCCCCGGTGGAAGCGTTTGGATGAACGATGGTATTTGGTAAGCGTGAACTCTGAAGTGTGAAGCACACGGCTTATATTGAATTTCCCAGTATTTACACTACACTACTTGACTTTTTAGAGGAAATGGGGCAAAAAAAAAAAAAGAAAAGTTGAGTTGAGAAAAGCCAAAGATTTCGTTTCATGAATCATGTTTGTCCACTTGCTTTTTTTTTTTTTTTTTTTTTGTTCCAACGTCTTTCTCTTGCCTTTCTTTGCAGTTCGTGTTGTGTGAGTGAAAATTAAAACAAGTCATGCAAATGGTGTGAACTCTCAATGTTCTTAAAACTTAATTTGGTTTCAACATTAAGGGCCTTAAAGGGTGTCTAAAATGTCAACAAACATGTCGCCCCAATGAATGGCTATGGTGACGGAATTAAACCCATGTGCTTTACACATTGGTCGCTTGTAAAGGCAAAAATAAGATTTTATCACTCTTAGGTTTTGTTTCACGTTTATTTTCTCACTTGACACCTTTATTTTTTATCTGAATTCTCATTTAGGAAAAGTTTGCCTGCACATTTTTTCTCATTTTTAATCTGTAACATATTTAATAAGTCAATATTATTCATATATACCTAAATTTAAATACAAAGGAAGATAAGTTATGCATTAAAGATTGGGAGATATCGATGAACATTATCAAGAAAAAACGTGCATACAAACTCTTTTTAAATCAAAGCAAATAAAAAATATGAAATGAGAGTGTAAACGTAAAACAAATTATGATAGTGATAAATCTTTATTTTTAAGTTTACAAGTGACACATGTACGAATCACATGGGTTTAATTCTATCTATTTGAAAAGAAAATCAAAAAATAATTGACAAAATGAGAAGCTTTGAAACAAGGGTAAAATGGTGATTTTGATAATTTAGGTAGCAAAGTGAGGAGATTTAAAAGTTTAAGGGGTAAAGTACATGCACTTAATTCTATCTATTTGAAAGAAAATCGAAAAATAATTGACAAAATGAGGATCTTTGAAACAAGGGTAAAATGATGATTTTTAAAATTTAGGTGGCAAAGTGAGGAGTTTTAAAAATTCAAGGGGTGAAGTGATGATGTTTAAAATTCAAGAGAACAAAAAAAAAAAAATCCTAAAGTTTAAAGATCATTAACGTTTATAATCCTTTTTTTTAAAAATAATCTTAGACTTCATCTAAGGCCTTTTGTGTAGTAATGTATATGTTCTTTTTGCAGTAACACCTTCAATTATCAACCTTCTTCTTCTTCTTCTTCCTCTTCTTCTTCTTCTTCTTCTTTGCCTAGTTCATTTTAAAATATAGTATATACTCTATAGTAATCTTACTTTGTGATTATCAAGATGTTCCGAACAGATAAAATATACTAGTGAAGGTCATCATAATAGGTTGGTACTATTACACTTAATTTGTGTTTTGTTGCATAAGCCAGCACTATCATTGCTATTTCAGCCTTTTATCGAAACAAGTTCCAAGCCATAAATAGAAAAAAAAAAATGGCATAAACAAGGTCTCATGAATGTACATAATAGGGTGCAAAATCTACTTGTAGCTTACACATTTCCAAACAGTAAATGATATGATTCTCCGCCAACTTTTCTTGGTCAACATTGAAAACTACAGGTAATTGTCATTCTTGGATATAGATAATTAATAGGTATTATGTTACTAATTAATTCAACCAAAAGGTTGGCTAGACATGATCATCCCAACCATGAAACTTCCTAAATGTTTGTGAGTGCTTGTTTCAAAGTTTTCTCATTAGTGGTTATTAGATTCCTTGCTAGTTTGACTTAAAAGAAGACCAGCTTTTAACAACTTTCTTGTGGTAATTAATTGTACTCTTACAAGTATGATAACAGAATTTTACACTTGACTATTATTGTTGTTGTTGTTGAAATAACAGTACAACTTCCATGCACAAAGCAAAACAAGCGGTTTTTCAACTCTATAAACGAAATATGTCTTCAAAGAATCGGTTCAAACCAATTGGTTTGAACTTTAATAATGTAAAGTTTTATTGTCGTAATGTAAAGCAAAGATAAACTATAATATAAAATTCCTTATATTTTCAATTGGTTCAAATTATATAAATTAAAGTTCCCAAACACCTAGCATTGTTATTAGGAAACGAATCCCTCTAGTTAACTCATCTTTTTAATTTTGTATCATTACCTAAAAAATCTGTCATTTTTGAATTGTTAAAGAAGAAAAGTTAAGGTCCACAAGGTAAAAAAAAAGAAAAAAAAAAGCGATATTTCATGTCTATAAACGAAAATTAGGAAATCAACCCCCCTTAACTCATCTCTTTAATTTTGTGTCATTCTCTTTAAAATTTTGTTGTTTAAAATTAATATATACATAACAAGAAAAGTTAAGGGTATAAATTTTGTATATTGTATAAGAAAAGGCAAAAATATTTATACCCTCCAATAAAGGATGTTATAATAAATTTTCCATGGAAAATAGGAACTAGCTAGACAAGAATCTGACATGGATCCTTCCCACTCATTGATTGTTATTAGTCTTTCAAAAGCATATCTTGTAGAGCCATTATATACCATGTAAGGATGTTTTTTAAATTGGACACAAAAGCCAATATTCACATGAAAGTGAAAAAATCTCTTCACAATCGTTAAGAATCAAAGCTGCCGCATATTGAATGAAAAGAAATCATATCACTCACATGAGTTGATTTGACCATTATCTAATTCATATATTCACTTGCGGGATTTGCTTTGCGATAAATCAAAATCTGCTTTCAAATTTAGAGCTTAAATACCCATCTTAAATTTTTTAAAAAAAAGGTGAAAGAAAATATGACAGTTAAATATCCATTAATAGCTAACACGTTGATACAAATATATTTAGAGGAAAAAAAGGCACTGGATATCGCCATCATTAGCACAAATTTTTCAATTAGTGAAAAATTGTCATATGAAACTGAATAATCTCGTGTAATTATCATGTCGTGTAGCTAACATGACTATGTCTTATTATATTTAACACCTAAAAGTGATAAATAGAAACCTAAATTTTTAAATGTGTTATCTCAACTTTTTTAAATAAACGCATTTCTTATTTTTTTTTTCTAAATTTATTTATAAGAATGTCATATCTCCTCTTCAACCCCATCGAAATCGCCAATTGACTTTCTTCACACACTACAAAATTGATATGTTCTTTTGGCTTCAAATCCAACGAGAAAAAGAAATGAATCGATATAACGATTGTTGGAGGATTTGTCCACGAAGTCATAAACCCATGCGATATGTCTCGATATCGCTTTTGAATGAGAACAAGGTTGAAAAACGAAGACCTTGATCAAATCTGACACCACCAAAGAACCCCAACGTGTCAAGAACTATATCAAAAGGCATGTCAAGGTCGGCATGCCAAGATGAAAGGCGACTTGTACTGGCAGAATATATATCATGGTGTTAGAACCACCACTTAAAACATGACACGTGTTATCGTTTAAGACAACCTTAGGAGATACAACACGTGTCACAATGTTAGTACGAAATTTTGAGAAATGTTATGGAAAAAAAAAAAAAATAACTTTGCATATACATCATAAGTATTAAAGCTTTAAATTTGAGCCACACAAATAAATTAGTCAAAGGTGAATACTAACGTGGCATAAATTCGAATCACAAAAAAATCATTGCATAAATTGGAAGACATATAAAACCGAAAACATATAAAATTGTTGTCTCATGTCACCTATTTTCAAAAAAAACAAAAAAACAAAAGGCTAGAGCAATTTTGTAACTAAGAGAAGATGATCTTTTTACAAAATATAATGACTAAGGAATTGTAACGTGCCATATTGGTAAGTTATAAGTGCAGATATAAAGTGTGCACAGTTGCATGTAACAAATGTTTTCTAGTCATGTTGAAATATTTTACAAAACATTTAAGATATTTTTACCAATAGTATAAAACGTGAATAACATTATAGTAATTATGACGTAAATTCTATATTTGTAAAATGTTAAAAAAATACTATATTTTATCTTTACTCTTACAAATTTGCTATGTAGTATGATTTTTGCTTAAATTAAAGGGAAGTGAACCTTGTAAATAAGTTTAAAAGAAGTGAATTATTTAAGTTGATTTGTTTGAAAAAGTTGAGATAACATGTATTGAAATTTAAGACATTATTGTTTTAATGGGTGACCCAACTCTTGGAACCTACTACAACCCCAAGTGGCGAAGAGCCTAGCCTCTAGAAAAATAAAAAAGTATAAAAGAAGTCTGTATTTAACAGTTAACACTCTATATGTTATTAATTATATATTAGTGATTATGCTCAAGGGTGACAACTAGATCATTATTTTATTGGAAAGAGCCCTCAAGAGTAAGGTAACACTGCTTATCAACAAAGGCGGCTTGGCTGCTTTTATACGCTATGGTGATTGGAAAAAAGCCTAAAAGGTCGTTGCCATAAGTTGTTACCAAAAGAGCCTAAATGCCCTCTTAAAGTTGAGGAAGAGAAACAAAAAACAAAAACAAAAAAAAAGTTGTTAAAGTAGAAAAAGGGTTCATGAGCTTCGTTTCTATTGCCAGCCAATGCTCCTTTTGCTTCATTATTCGTTATAGTATATTTATATACATATATATAACATAAGTGTAGTGGTGAGGATGCCTTTGTTAGGACCTTTCTTCCCCTCATCTCGAGATTGAATCCTCACGCCAACAGGCTTGGTAAACCTCCTACTGGATAGTGGGATGTGGGCATATCTCTGGGTGTAGGGACATTTTTACTTTCTGTCTCTAAGATTGTCAAAATACCTGAGGAGATGGGGCACCTTATGCTCCCTTTTTAATGAGAAAAAAAAATAATATCATGCAACTTTTGAGAGGACTTTTATTTTAGTTAGCCCCGGTGGAAGCGTTTGGATAAACGATGGTACTTGGTAAGCGTGAACTGTGAAGTGTGAAGCACACGGCTTATATTGAATTTCCTAGTATTTACACTACACTACTTGACTTTCTAGAGGGAATGAGAAAAAGTTAAGTTGAGAAAAGCCAAAGATTTCGTTTCATGAATCATGTTTTTGTCCACTTGCTCTTTTTTTTTTTTTCTTCTTCCAACGTCTTGCTCTTGCCTTTCTTTGCAGTTCGTGTTGTGTGAGTGAAAATTAAAACAAGTCATGCAAATGGTGTGAACTCTCAATGTTCTCAAAACTTAATTTGGTTTCAACATTAAGGACCTTAAAGGGTGTCTAAAATCTCAACAAACATGTCGCCCCAATGAATGTGTAATTTTAAGTTTCGGCACGAAATAATCCAAGATAAGAATTTCGACATTTGCGACCAAAAATAATTTGGCCATAGAATGCCTAGTTTTTTGTCGCAAAAACCTTTTGTGACAAAAGAAATTTGGTTGCAAAAGGCCAATCTTAAAAATAAAGCAATTTTTGTGACCAAATTGTTGAAGATTCTACAACAAAATTTGTTAGTTAATTCGCCAACATATGGTCATAAAAAATAAGATTAAACATATGGTTTCGTGATAACTTTTAATAGGAAATGTTTTCAATTACAAAAGATCTAGAATGTTGTTTGAAATTATTCAACTCCCCAACATATATATTCGGCCGCCCAAAACTTGGTTGCAAGAGGTTTTATTTGTTAAATTTTTTGCCGCAAAAAGCTTTGCAGGATTTCATCACACACATTTTTTTTATATAAATTATAATATTTAGAACGATGAATTTAATGAACAAAATATCTCATATTAATTAAAATAGCAACAAAAATCTCTCAACACGACTAAGAGTCCGTAAAAGCATATTAATTTACAGGACAATGAAATTAAAAACATACCAAAACAATTAATAATATGTACTTCGTGACATATGTATTCATAAAGCATTGTTATCTTCATAAAGATCCAGTCCAAACAAAAAATCCCTAATGTAGAAGATGATATTTCAAGAAATAAGAGAAAAAAAAATCTTACATCGTTGCTTTTCTTTTTTTTTTTTTCTATTTCCTCTACAAACTTAGCTTGCTCATAACTACAACCGAAAGGACCAAGCACTAAGATAGCATCTCTTCTAGGGGTAAATTCATCATGAAGAAAAGACTCACTAAAACCGTGGAACAATCAACCAAATGTTCCACAAGCAAATTTGGATGCACCATGCTTGAACAAAATAGGACACCAAAGTACTAATTTCCTTTTATTTTTTTAAATTCTAAGGATTATTAATACTATTAGCCCTTAAACTTTATAGCGTCTTAACAAAATCTTCTGATGGGTGAGCTTAGTTTAAATATCCCCTTAGTTAATTCAGAATACCACAAATATATATCTCACGTTTTAACTAATAAAAAAAAATCATTTTTTTGGTTTTTAAAAGAGTAAAATATCCTTTAGACTTTGTCAAATTGTTAAAAAGTCAAAAATACCCTTAATAATTAGTAATAAGTATTATTTAAATATTAACTATTTAAAAAATTAATTCCTAAAAAACTATTTAAGAAATTAAACAAAATATTATAACAAAAAAATTTCAAAAACAAAAAAAAAAAAAAAAAAAATTAAAAGTTCTCTTTCTCACCCCTCAATTCGCAAATCTAATAGGCCAAATTTACCTCATCTACGATTGAGCTGCACCGATGTCGCATCTTGCAAACTTTTTGTTTTAAATCGATGCATGATTTTTTTTCAATAGTTAGTTAACTATTTAAAAAAGTACTTTTAAAAATACTTAAATGCTTGTTAGTGAGGGATTGTTGATATATTAAACAGTTTGAGGGATGTTTTTTAACTCCTTCAAAAAATCGTAACGATATTTTTTCTGATATTATTGTAATTTTGTGATATTTTGAATAAAGACAAGAGATGTTTTAGAATTTTGCCTCCGTATATTAACACAAAAGTACGAAATTCTAAAAAACTAACACAAAACAAATAAAACATAAAAGAAAGATGTGTAAGGAGACAGATTTCCTAATTTCTATAGTCTCCTACTATGTGATTTATGTGAATGGTGCGGCCCACACTCCATTTTGGGTCTGCTCACTTGAAATCAATCGGCGCAGGGAGATTTTGTGTGAAGACTTTAGACAAATCTTACACCATCCAGTGGTGGGTTGATTTTTGCCACCAAAAAAAGTTTTTTGTAGAAAATCCATACTTACACATTTAGAATACCAAAATAAACCCTAACACTATCATCTTATGATACCGACAGCAGTCACCGTGACCATCAGTATCATACTGCATAGTCCACTGTGATACTAAAAATTTTCGACAACTTGCAGTGCCAGCGGGAGACCATTAGTATCCTAGTCTGATATTTGAAATGTTCAATTGTGGAACTTAAAATTCTGGCAATCTGGTTTACTTTTGGTGCACTGATGGCATACTTCTTTCTCCCTAAAAAACAATCACCGACAACGCCATCAACAACATGGCGATAATGATGCAATTTCTCTTATTGGCTGCTACGTAGTTCTTGGGTGAGCAAGGAGAGTATCATTTTATTTTGTCTTGTTATCTCAAAAAGTAATATTAACATCTTTGGGAAGTTTACATGACAATACAATATAGTTTTGGACTGTTAAATCACTTGATAACTGTATCATAGTTTTAAGCATATAGAATCAACTGGGTACCTTTTTTTTTGGTTTGTTTTTTTTTTTTGCCTCCAATTATCTCAAGATATTTCCTATCGTTTTTCATCTTTCATTAAACTTTTGTGTCCAATGCCACAAGTTCAATTGAATTCTAAGAGAATTACACAAAATTAAAGCGGTGACTTTAGAGAGCACAGTTCCTAATTTTCTTTTTAAAGTACCTAAACAATTCCAAATGAACTCTAGAAGCATCTATTGACTGTGGGAATTCATCAACAACAAAAATCATCACGTGGCCTCACCAACTCAATCCCTCATGTAGAACGGTAATCAAATTGTAGAAAATTAAAAATTGATACAAAGTTTTAAAATAGCTCGCCTCCGCTGAGAACAATATATCTACTATGGCGTTTTTGAGATTAGTAGAAAGTGCCTACAACGCTTTAGCCTATAATTAGAATTTCATTGTGGGGTCATTGTGGGGTTAATCACTATTATAAGCCTTTATATGATAATTGTGGTAAACTAACCCCCTGTTTGGCTGAGTGGTGGAAACCATGGTTTTCACCACAAATTCAGTTATAAATAGTGTAAAGCTCTCACATGCTACAGTAACAATAAAAAAAAATTGCTACAGTATAAAACTCTCACATGTTACAGTAAAAGTGGTTCTAACTACTGATTCCCACCACCTTTCCAAACACCCTTAAATGAAATAAATACGATGTTTTTTTTTCTCCCTAATTTGATCTTTTCGAATCCCACAAATCCTGTGGTCAACTTTGGCTTTAAATCGGAATTTTGAATAAGAGAAAATAATTCCTTAAATTTTGAAATCGTTTAATTATATTTGCATGGCTTTCTCCGCTTCTGTTGTCTCATTGTTGAGCTAACTAACTTTTATTCCAAGTTGAATTAGCCAAGTCAAGAACCAGCCACAGTTTATGGCATCGACAGCGGTCTGTACACTGATTTGCGAAGTCCAATTTTAGAGTTGAACCTTCCAACTAATCACTAGGATTACTTCTTGTTACTAACATGAAATCCACAAATTTCGGCCCTTGTTTAGGGCTCTAAACTAGTTTAATTATCCAAAAACTACTCTAAACCAGTTTAATTATCCTAAAATCAAACTTTTCCCAAACCTCAAAAAGTGATCAAACAAGTTAAACACGCCACGTAGGCATTGAAAGTCTCGTCACAACTTGGATCTTTCCATGGAAATTTTCCTTGTCAAGCTTCCATTAATCATAATTAATTTTTAATTCTAATCCTTACTCCTTAATCCTATCCTAATCATCATTTGGCACCACCTAATGTTTTTATAACCTTTGTTTTTTCCTTCTATGATCTTTAAACCGACCAAGCCACCTTCCGATTATTAACATATACCAAACTTTTATCTTTCTTTTATTGTTTTGGAAAAAAAATATAAAAGCTACTTCTGAAGTAGACAGGTTGATTATTGTTTATTAATGATCTTAATGATGTGATTAAATTAAAGAGAACCTTGTTGACCTTTTTTACACCGAAAGATAATGGGGGGAACTTTTTATCCCTACGTGTGCCAATGCCCAATTCTTTTTGATATTATAATTTCCAACCCAGTGGGCAGGTGTCGCTCTCTAAGAGGGTTGCTCATGAAGACAAGGAAAGCCGTGAAAGTGTTTTGGCTGTTGATGATTGACGCGTGTTCAGTTGGAGCACGTGTCGTTGATCTGTCGGTAAGGAGAGCAAATCTGAAAAGGTTTTGTAATTTCAGACACGCGTGATGATACGATACGAAAACAACACGAGATAAACAGATTTAGACCACATATTTATTAATTATGTCATAAATAGGTTGGCACGAATAACACAAAAATAAACGGGCTAAATTCGTGCTAACATACTAAACACGCCTTAACATGTTTAATTAAACCGGCCGTAAACTTGTTGACACAGTACGACACGACCTGCTCATTTATAACATATTTAAACTTAAAAATAAAAATATTTAAAATATTTATAGTATGTTAGTATTAATTAGATATTGTGTTTTTGTTAATTTTCTTTATTGTCTTTTTTTTAAAACAAAATATTTTTTTTATTTTTTTTGAATTTTTAGTTAATTGGGTCATGAACGTGTCATATGCGTGTTGTTATTATGTCAACCCGTCACGGCACGTTTAATAATCGTGTTAATCGTGTCTTGCCGTGTTTACACGTGCCATAAGCGTACCGTGTTTGTGTTTACATTTCTAACACGTTTATATCGTGCCGTATTCGTGTTTGAATTAAACGTGTTGTGCTATAAACGTGTCGATACGAACACAGCGCGAATACGATTATTGTCACCTCTAGTTCTAAACCTTTGGCTTTTGAGAGTGGGACCCAGTTGAAAAATATGTGAGATTACGTGGCTAGAGACACGTTGGCGTTTTCAGCACGTTCCGTTGTGATTTGGCGATAGAAGGTGGTCGGACGTTGAAAGTAAGCCGGAAAATTCTTAAACAATGAACCAATGAAATCTTGACACGTCACTTATTTTCCCCCTCGAAATTTGACTAAGTATGTTATATGCACGTTCTTTTGCTTGGAACAAAGAAAAGGGAAAAATCTTCTAATTAAAGAAAAGGAAAGGAAAAAACTATAGGCGCTGCGTACTAATTAATTCTACTGACATAAAATGTGATATTTTAAAAAAAAATATATCACACTCTATCACCTTTATGTAAAACCTCTATTACTTTCTCCTTCAAAAAAAACTTCTATGACTTCAAGATTGTCTTATTAGTGATATCAATAACTTTTTCCTTTCCTTTTTTTTAGAAAAAACAAAGAATAAGCATATATAGCATTAGCTAATATGATTTACTTAATTAATATTCTCCAAGGAAAAAGAAAGAATAATTAGTGATATTGACCTAAAAAGAGAAGGAAAGTGTTAGAAGTGTCATGCATGCAGCTGTTTGTTTTTCTCATTCTTGTGTATGTAAAAAATATGCATCTCTTTCTGAAATATAGTTATAATTGTGTAATTATAATTGCACACAATTATAAATGTAGAATTGACAAATATAGTGTCAAATGGTGAATATTCTATAAGCTCTAAAATGAAATCATTATAACAACTAGCACGTGATTTATAAAATTTGATGTCAATATGATAATACTATGTAATTATGGTTATTTTTAACATATTCTAAAAATCATATTGAATTTCAATTTCACCACAATAATTTCTCCGTATAGTCTAAATTTTTTAGAAATCTAAATTATATTTCATTGAGGTTGGATTTTAGCCAAGTTGTATTTATGTTTCATTAAAGCTGGATACTTATATTGTAATTTGTTAAAATATTTATTTGATCGATATCGAGTTTAAAGACATAAGGATGTTTGGAAATCTCGTTTGGAACCATAGATTACAGTTCTAATTATTATTTCAATAGTGTCTTTTCTTACGTATTATAGTATTTTTAGTTATAATTTATTTTTCAAACGACCTAATACTTTGGTGTTGGATGAAAATTTTGTACCAACAGCCAGTACCATAGAAGGCTGGATTGATTTATTTACTCGCATGAAAGAGGAGACATTAATTTAGGAAAAAGAAGAAAGTCTTTGTACTGCACGCGTTGGAGCACATTATTTACGTTCCTTTACTTTCATATATGCACATTCATGCCTAAAATTATTATAGGGAAAAATTAAAGAAAAAAGGAGCATTGAGCATTCAGTACCACATATTTTTCACTGAAATTTTGAAAGTAATGAATGCTATGATTCAAAAAGCTTTTCTTTGAATAATTTATGGTTTACTCAGACTCGGTCTTTCAAGTACTCTTTATATATATATATAGTCATCCTTTTTAAGCTTTTTTTTTTTTTTTTAAAGAAACTGTAGTTTTTTTGGAAAAAAAGAAAACATATGTTTAACAAAATAATATTTAGCATTTTGGCTTTATCGAGACTAAAAAACCATTTTCTTCAAAACTATAATAATGACAATTTAAGTTTATTTAATTATTATTTTCCTTCTAGGGAGGGCCCTAAAAGGCTTAACAAACCAAAGATAACTTTTTTATTTTTCTTTTCTTAAAAGGACGAAAGATGCAGGCTAGTTACACACGTGTTGCTTCACCAAAAAAAAAAAAAAAGGTGGCACATTTAATTTTTCCCAATAGTTGGCTCATTGGATATTGAAGATAGAATGGAATTTTCCCCTTTGTCCAAAGAGATATATTCTGTACGTGGCAATTCTGGTACAAGCTTCAAGCAGTACACTTTAGCTGTCATATTTTGGTTTATTTGGAATCACAGTTATATAAATTCAAGCATATACCTTAATTTATTAAAGTTGGAAGTTGGGATTTAACACCTTTATTAAAAACTAATATTCTACAAATAATATTCAAGTTTTATCAGACCTTATTATTTAATTCGTCTCAAGATTAAAGAAACACTCAACTTACAACGCACACACTGAGAGGGAAAAAAAGGCTCATACGAGATGTGGAGAAAGAGATACTATTGGAACTCATACAAGACTACTACTATTAAAATTTGAAATAAACCGTTTATTTTAATTAGTTTTTTTTTTTCGATCTTATTTGTTTTGTCTCTAAACTTGTCACAAGATTTCATAATATTGACGTGATGTTTGAATATTCTATATGTCGTATTTAGTTCATTGGTTCAATCTAAATTTGTTTAGTCCGAATGATTTGAAGTGTGTTTGGTAAACCATCTAATTTGAACTATTTTAGTAGTTCAAATTAGGTTGAACAATGTAGCTTAGATCCCCTTATTTCAACATTTTAATCAATATTAATAATGATTTTAATCATATATATATATATATATTTATAATAGAACACTATTATTTCATTTACATATTTTATGCTCCGTTTGGTAAGAATGAAAGAAAATAAGAGGGAAGAAAAAACTATAAAAAAAAAAATTATAGGAAAAAAAAGATTAAATTCCTTTACTTGTTTGATAGGTAGCGGTGGAAAGAAAATAATTTTATTTTCTCTTGTTTGATATTGCAAGAAAAACTAAAGAAATAAAAAAAATTACTATTACTATTAATACAATTACCATTTTACTTATATATTATTTAGCTATTTCTTTAAGCCCAAATTTTTTGTTGAAATTTTGATGAAAGAGAAGGACAAATTGGTAACATCATTTTCTTTACATTGTTGTCAAACTTTTCCCTTATAAAATCCATCTATATTTTAAGAGATCAATTTTAATAAGACCCACATGTCAAAGAGATCAATTTTAGTAGAACTCACATTTCATTTCTTCCACCCATTTTTTATTTCCACTCTAATTTCTTTTCTATCAAACACTCTATCATATCAATTTTCATTCTAAAATCCTTTAAATGTTTTCTTTCTACTACTTTTTATTCAAACTAATCAGAGCATTAATTACAATAAAGCGTACTATCAACTATATTATTCCCCAAAACCCAGATGCTATATCAAATATCATCAAGGTGACTCTGATGAAACTGTCATATTGATTAGATTTTGTTGGGGGTGTTCCACACAAGGACCGAAGGTGCGCAATTGTGCCTATTAGAATTTAGAACAAGATTGAGGTTGAGAGCCTTGACCCTTGATTCATCTTATCAAAATCAGTAGAGGACTCTAACACGGGAAAGACCAAAACTAATGACCGGATCGAGATTGACATCATCAATAGAGATTGAGATTGAGGTTACAACACTTGCCCTCGATTCTAGAACGTTCATCAGGATATATTTGAAGATTTTCTTGGTCTTTCCAAGAATGATAAATCCTTGGAAATTTCCAAAATCCTAAAAAAGGAGTGACTTGCTTCAATCATAGGGGATTAAGAAATCCATCTAATTGAGACACTAAACCTAATAATAGAACAGTTGTTTCCATTAGAAGATGTCTTTTTTTAAGACTTTATCGTTGTTTTGTCAAATTTCTCTTCTGACTGTTGTTTGTCTGAGTTGAGCATCAGAGTTCCTTCTACACGTGACCCCCCAACGCCCCTTAGAAGTGGAAAGGAGTGGCTGAGAACGACGGAGATGGCAAACAGCTGGGAATGACGGACAACGGCATAACACATGGAGGAGCATTTTAATGTGTGGACTGGCTAATGCTCGCTAGTCGCTTCCTTTGACCAAAGAGGCTTGGCATGAATTCCACTTCCACTTGGTACTGGTAATTGTTTCATCACTTTTTCTTTGGATTGTGACTGACCGTAAATTCTCCCTAAGCATTAAGTACAATAATATTCCATTTTCTAGAACTTTAACACTTATTTTAAATAGATAAATATATAAAATTATGAGGCTAGCGCTGGTAATTCCAAGAGTATTTCAACATTTCTTTTTTTAAAGTAAAAAATATATCCTTGTGCAACTCTAAAATGCTACGACAGTTTTGGTAAATAACATTCTTGACTGCTACCAATTTGTAACACCCTTGTATGGGGGTTAATAGTTTTTAAATAAATAAAATAAAAATCAAAAAATAAAGATAAAACATCAAAGTTATTTGCCCGAGACTTAAATAGAAACTCTCAAAATAAAAATAAAACATAAACAAATAAATAAACTACAGTTTAATGTAGCACCTTAAATTTTAATAATATACAACTGTCATCATCATCATTTCAACCCTCAACAAATCTTAATACAATAACAGAAAGTAACAATCGATGCTTACATATCATGATGATCATTCTTTACATTCAAAGCAATTCCAACGTAATATAACTGCATAGCTTCTTCAACTGTTTTTCTTGTAACCATCTCACACTTAATGAGTCTTGAAAAGAGGAAAATATAAGAGAATGAGCGACAACATACTCAGTAGGGAAAACCATTACTTACCTTAAGGTTTTATTCTTTACCCTATTAAATCTGCATGGCTAGTTAGTTTTCATCATTATCCAAATTATGAGATTTATTATGATCAAATTCTATAGATACCATAGTTAATCATTACCAAGTTTCATACATATGCATATATACAATATTACCATTCATCATTATTCCTAGGTATCCACATTACATAAAGTATTACTCAACTTATTGAAACCCAAATGGGCGTGCTTGGCTACCCTTCAAATATTCCGAGGGTATTCTAGTGAGGGGACATCAAGCCCCGAGTCCTCACCAAGTCAATTCTTGTACAGTGCGTTCTGAGAATTTCGACCCAAGGGAGCGTCATCACCTCCCCTATTTTACCTTTTAGCGTATTCATGCCCAAGGACGTAACCGCCGCCCTCTTCACGTCTCACCATTTCTTAATGTTCCATCATTATTTATAGAATTAATTTTCCTAACCATGCTTCCCAATTTATAACAACATATGTTAATTCATTATGTTCCTTGCTAATCAATACAAGGTGAGTTCATGTCATAGTTTCATATGTGATTCTCATATAATAGCAGTTCAATATAGATACATATATCTTGTGGTAAAACAATCAATTTCAATTCCATAAAAACCTCACAAAAGATGAGTAATAGAATCCCTACTTTTCAAGCTTCTCAACAATCTTTTAATCTCAGAATTAATTAACGTTAGCTCCATACACTCTTGATCCTAAGTCGTGCATAAAGACAATTAAAACTAAAGCACAACATATAACCACATCCATAAATGAATTATGTGTAAATCTACATATTTTAGTCTCCTATAAGATTCATATATCACTTAGGATAGTGTTAGAAAGATTGCAAGATATTAAGGGATTAATAGGTGAGCAAAGTTGGGTTCACTATCTACAATTAGCACATAGGTTAACAGGTGATTTACTTAAGGTAGACGAGTGATATACTGCCACTGGTAGACTTACTAGTTTCTAATCCGAGAATTAAAAAATTCATAGAAAATAAAATACAACTCCAATTTAGGCTCATGATAACTGGTTGGAAAGCTTAGGATGTCTACTTTTTAAATATGCAAACCAATTTACAAAATTCATTTTCATCTAATCCCATAATTTCAAGAAAGGGCTACTGCCTATAGAGATAATACAAGGTTTATGGAAGGTTAAGTTTCTCTTTAACCCAAAGCATATTATTCTTGTTTAAAATCTCAAAACCATTCCAAAATAGGCAGCATACATTATATAATTACAATAAACATTTTCTCATGAGTTTTATACTAAAATCATCATCAAACCAAAATAAAGGTTGGTTGTCGGTTTCAATTCAAGACTCAAGTTTTTGTTCATAAATGTTCAAATATGCATGCTAACATAATTAGAAATTTGCATGAACTTTGAACACGAAAATTATACATTAAAGATGGAGAAAACACATACTAAAAACTAAGTTTGAATTAAAGAAAGCCTACCTCAAACTCCTTTGAAAAAAACACCAAAGTTTGAGTAAAAATCAAGCTTGAATTGACTCCAAAACGGCTTCAAACATGGCTAGGAATTATAGTTACTTTGGCTACAAAGAGAGATTTATGCTTTGTGTCTTTAGTTAGAAATTGAAGTGAGAAAGGAGAGAATGAGAAACTAGAGAAGAAAGTGGTGATAGTTTAATAAAAAGACATCAAAATAATTGAGGAGCGGGAGATAATTGTAGGTTTATAGGAAAAGTTGTAGGAAGAAACAAATGAGCATTAAAAGAAAATATTATCATGTCTCCAATGGAGACTTTTAGCAAATAATGCCAACATAATTGAAGGGGTAAATGGGACAAGTTGTGGAAGGAGATGAAGGAAACATTAAAAAGGTGGTTGAGGAAATATATCAATGTCTCCTTGTAATTAAGGTGAATTAATTCTATGTCTCATTCAGAGACCTTTAGCCAAATGAGAAAAAGGCTACTTAATTGAGCATTAATGTAGGGGGGACAAGGTTGGTAGAAGTGGGTGATAGGTAAATTTTGAATGTTTCTTATAGAGACTTGGTAAAGATACTAAAGTGACATTTTATTCATATGATTTTTATAAAAATCATACTCGTTAAAATAACGGGTGTTTCACAATTCTTTGGTGGAAAATTCTATGTAAGATATAAAAATTATCTTACTAATGAGGCCGGAAAATTAATTAATAAACTTTTATCAAATTCTAAAAAAATATATTTTTATCAAATTTAATTAATTTTCTATATTTTCTCAGTCCCATATAATCCGAGCATTTTTTTTAGATTAAAAAGTCCTCCCCTTGATAATCTAACAATTCATCACTTTTTCACACTCTAGAAAAAAAAAAACAATAATTCATCACTATATTTTTTATAGTGTGTTTGATAATTTTAGTTTAAACTAAAACTTTTAGTTGCTATAGTATAAAGCTCTCACATATTACAATATCAAAAAAAAAAAAAGAAGCTATAATATAAAGTTTACATACTACAGTGTTTTTAACTAAAATTGATTCAAACCATATTTTTCAAAAACCCTATTAATCTTACATGGTCCGAGTATTTTTTCATAGATTACTAAAAATTCCTCCCATTGATAATCTAACACTCCGTTTGATAGGAAGAATGAAGAGTAGAAAGGATGGAGAGAGTTAGAAGGATAGAGAATACGAACGATGGAGAGGATTGTAGTAATCCTTTATGTTATTTGAGAGGATGGAGTAAGAGTTGAGATGATAAATTATAGTTATTTGAGAAATTAATGTATAGTATATTTATCTTATTTGTTAGTTACTTATTTGGAGGGTAAAATAGCCTGTTTAAAACTTAAAGTGAAGGATTGTTTGGTGGAAGGATCCAATTTGATGGGCTATGGGGAGACCACATCCCTCCACCTCTCCTCTCCTTCGTCCTCTCCTTCCAACCAAACAAAAGATTTGACTTCTCCATCTATCGCTCTCCCTCCACCCCTCTCCCTTCCTCCACCTCTCTCCCTCCCTCCATCTCTCTCTCCTACCAAACATAGTGTAAGCTTCGTTTGCCAACATCGTTCCAACTATATTGTTGGAATTGCTACAGTGCAAAGCTTTCATATGTTACTGTGTAAGGTAAAAATGAGCTATAATATAAAGTTTTCACATGCTACAGTAAATGTGTTCCAACTAATTTTACAAGCACATTCCTAATAATTCATCTCTATTTCACACTTTAAGGTAAAAACACTGTTCACATGTTGAGAATGTAAGCAAATGTTAATATAGTGTTTAAGAGAGTAGTTTAAACCATCAATTGGAGTCTGAGAATTGTAAAATATAAAACTTTACACTGTAATTTTTTTTACTATAGCATATAAAAACTTTACACTGTTTATAATTTTTATTGATTTAAACTATTTTTTTGAACATCTTATGTAAGTGGAAGCGGGGAGGGAATTATTAGATTTTACTTTCAGCTTGATTGGCTACAAAATAGTAAACTTCAAGATTTCAACCAGGTCCTGAAAAAAACCTTAAGCTAATATGTATACTTTTCAAAGGACAATTCTATCCTCAACACCAAAGCTAATCCAATCACCTGACGCCACGTCACTAACCAAAGTTTGTGAAACCCCAAATCAGGCAGGACTAGGTAGGTCAAAAGTCTGACCACAAACTAAAATCCAAAAAAAAAGGCCTCTAATTGGGTGCACCAAATTTCTGTACAACCAACACAAACGCAAACGAAAACGCAAAGTCCACAAAAAAGACTCCCCAAAAGAGAGAATCAAAAAAGGGTGTTTGGGAAAGAAGAGAAAATCTAGCGGCCACAGAAACTTGTGGCTGAGAATCAAATTCAGCTGCTGACGTGGCAGACACCTCTGATTTAAAACGGACCAAAATCCCAAAGCAGACAAACGTTTTACTTTGCTCTTCCATTCCTGCCAACAACAATAACAAGAAATAAGTAACCAAAAAAAAAAAAAACCCTCCTCAAAGATACCACAACAGAATTTTCTCGCGCCTTTTTCTAGTATTACTCTGTTTTTTTTTTGGTGTACTCTGTTCTGTTTGGTTGCTGGGAAAGATAGAAGGGAAATAGAAAAAATGCTGGAAAGTAAGGACCCAGCTATTAAGCTGTTCGGGAAGAAGATCGCCGTGCCGGCAGACGACGAGGTTGCGGCGGTGTCGGGCGATGACTGGGCCTCGCAGCTGTCGGAGAAGGAAGATGTGAGTGAAGAAGAGACTGAAACAGAGAAAAAGGTAAAAAGGCAAAAATTTGTTGAAGTACTTGTTTATGTGGGAATTTGAGGATGACCCTTTTGTCAAAATGCTGAGAAATTTGGTGGGATGGTTTTGTTTTTTGTTTTATTTTTCTCAAAACCGTTATTGTTTTGGAACAGATTTGGATGCTTGGAGATATTGCTTTCTCATGTTGATTTTTGTTAGCATTTTTTTTTTCTGATGCAAATATTTGATATTAATTTTCTATTTTTGGAATCCATTTTATTCATCTTCTCCTCAGTTGAACTTAAATTAAAAAATAAAAAAATCAGCTTTTGAAAGAGAAAATATTTCAAGAAAGACATTTCTTTCTTGAAAATACTTTCCCCCCCGGTAATCTACTGATTGCAAACTTGTCAATGAAAATTGATTTTCAGACTTTCTTTATCTCTGATAAGAGTTTTACTTTTCAGTGCCACTTAAATTCATCTACAGCTTCATAACTACCTGCTTTTCTGATCTGCTGTCAAATTTGGGGCAGAATTATTAATTATAATAAAATCAGTTTCCCACTATATCTTTCTTACATGCCAGTCAAAATAAACCCTGCCATCAACTAGGGGTAAAATTGGGTTTATCTGGAAAATTGCACAACTATTTTTCAGAAAGTTTACTCAATTCTTTAAATGAATCTTCTCTGCCTTTGTGATCACTAGTCTTTTAACAGAAAAAGGAAAATAAAAATTTTAAGAAAAACATAAACTCTTTGTTCACATAAATTTTGGTAATGGGATTCTCTAACTTCCTAGAAATCAACCTGGTTTTATCTCGTCTCAATGGCCTTAATTTAAGCCCCAATTAAAGAAAGGAACAAGACTTTTTATGAACTAACTCATGTTTTACCTATTTTTAGTTGTTTGGTCTTATCATGCTGAATTCAGGCTTATTTGTCACACCTAGTTCCTAATTCATTGAATTGAACATTCAATTTTTGTGAATTCTCAGGATTCGCCACCAATAACAGCGTCTGAGAACACAGAACAAGATGGCAATCCGCCTTCGGAAAAAGAAGACTCGGTAAACCCTGAAACGTTACCGGACTCCAACAATGTCAACCCCAACACACCTTCGATAGACGAGGAAAGTGGCAAGCCGAAAATTGCGAAGATTGACAAAGAACAAAATGATGCGGGTGCAGCCAACTCGCAAGAGAAGACCTTGAAGAAACCGGACAAGATCCTTCCCTGCCCTCGGTGCAACAGCATGGACACGAAATTCTGTTATTACAACAACTATAATGTCAACCAGCCCCGCCATTTCTGCAAGGCGTGCCAAAGGTACTGGACCGCAGGGGGAACCATGAGGAACATGCCGGTGGGAGCAGGGCGGCGCAAGAACAAGAACTCCTCCTCGCATTACCGCCACATCACCATCTCGGAGGCTCTCCAGGCAGCTCGAATCGAGGCTGCCCCTCTGAATGGGACTCACCGCCACAACCATCCTGCATTGAAGAGCAGTGGTAGAGTCCTAAGCTTTGGCTTGGATACACCAATTTGTGATTCCATGGCTTCTGTTTTGAACCTCACAGATAATAAAAAGGCCTTGAATGGGAATCCCCCCAGAAACGGTTTCCACAAAACCGAAGAGAGCGGCTTCCCGGGGCCTTGCAAGGGTAGAGAGAATGGTGATGATTGCTCGAGTGCATCTTCGATCACCGTGTCAAATTCCATTGATGAAGTTGGGAGAAATTGTCCTCAAGAACCACAAGTTCAAAACATCAATGGATTCTCTTCCATTCCTTGCCTTCCCGGTGTCCCTTGGCCTTATCCTTGGAACTCAGCAGTTCCACCGCCACCACCTCCACCGCCGCCCTTTTGCCCTCCAGGATTTCCCATGTCATTTTACCCTGCAACTTATTGGAACTGTGCTGTTCCAGGCACTTGGAACATCCCTTGGTTTGCCACTCCACAGCCTTCTTCCCCAAGCCAGAAGTCCCCGAGCTCAGGGGGTTCAAATTCTCCAACACTAGGGAAGCATTCAAGGGATGGAGAAATCCTAAAGCCACACAGTTTGGAGAAGAAGGAGGAGTCCTCAAAACCAAAGAATGGATCCGTGGTTCTTGTCCCGAAAACGCTGAGGATCAACGACCCGACTGAGGCCGCGAAGAGCTCCATATGGACAACTCTTGGGATCAAGAGTGATGGAATCAGTGGTGGAGGAATGTTTAAGGCCTTCCAATCAAAGAGTGATGAGAAAAAGATCATAGCTGAAGCCTCTCCAGTGCTTAGAGCTAACCCTGCAGCCTTGTCTAGATCACTCAAGTTTCATGAAAGCTCCTAAACAAGAACTGTTGGCCTAGTTTCATCACTCTAAACAAGTTTTGAACTAGTGATCATCAACAATCTGTTTGACTGAGATGTAGACTTGGAAGGAAGATCAAAATAGTTTTATGTCTTTTAGGTCCCTCAGCTTGGTGGAGGGAGCTAATGTAGGATAAAAGAAGCTTTAGTGGCTGCTAATTTTGTTTTTTGTCTTCTGTTTTTTTTTAACAGTATATGCACAGGTGGCTTCTAATATTCTTAGCTCTGCTGGTTTGTGTTCATGTAAATATTACTTTATAATGTGTGAAATAATGTGAGAGTTGAAAATAAACATCTTTTACATGTTATAAAGAAACTTTCTCCAAAAATCCCACCTTTAATTTTCTTGATTCTTTGGTTAAAACCAATACAACTTTGTTTAACACATAAATAGCTAAATTGAAGAAAAAGAGTAGTCAAGAAAAACATTCATAAGATCCTGAAATTTTTCCTATGGGAAAATTAAAATTTCAAAGTCACGCTTACACACACACACACACATGCTCAGAGAAAGCCAACACACATATGCTCAGAGAAAGCCAAAGAAATACGGTGCTATTACAGCTTATGGTTCAAGAAAAAGAAGGGGTTTGTGGGGCTACTTGGAGACATACCTCCAAAGTTAGAAGTAGATAAACTTGAACAAAATTTCATAGATGCCAAGTTGCTTTCCTTTTCAAATATAAAACAACTTGCAATAAAGTGGTACTGCAATCTCTCCATTCCTTTTATTTACACATTTGTTTTTATTTTTTTTCTTCTCCTTACTTGTTCCCTTTTTCTTCTTACTTCTTAACAAATTAGAATATCATTTGGGTCTTCAATTCAGTACTGAAAAGGAAAAAGAAAGAAAAAATCAATGTCAAAATCAATAAATCTCTAACATTTGATTCCAAGTGCCCCAAGAAAAAGGAAAGATCCCAGTTATACTTGACCACCACAAAAATAGCTCCCAATCTTGGTCTTATCCAAAGACCTTTTCAAAACACTTTTATTGTCTTCTCACTATTTTTATTTTTGCATGCAAATTTAAAGGGAGAGTAGTGTTTACACATACTAACCTCTTTGACAAATACCAAATTTTAGGCACGAATTCACATGATAACTTTAAACAAGGACATGGCAACACTCAGATACCATGTAATCTCACTACACTATAATTGAAACTAAAATTTTAACTGAAAGATTAAACAATTTATATGTTCATCTAACTGAAAGATTATTGTATATGTGGATTAACTTTTGGGTTTATTTTTTTATAGCACTAAAAAACAACAGTATTTTAAGAATTTCACTTGTGGTTATTAGTTTTCTTTTAAGTCCCAGATTCTTGTGCTGAATATAGTAATTACTGATATATTCTACAACTACTTATTATAATTATGAATTACTGGTGTGACAATAACATTAAATAAAGTAATAGAAATTAGAGTTATTTATAAATACTTATTTAATCACTGATATAAAAATTAACCTTTATTCTTCGAAAAAAACTATATAACATTACTATGTTGTTATTTGAGTTTGAACCATAAACCTTGACATCTATTACCATCATCTTTAGCCCCAAAAAATAATAAAATAAAATAAATTAAAATAAAACTATCTCACATTAACATGTTATTGTTTGAGTGTAAACAATAAACCTTAACTTCTATTACTACCTTCTTCAGCCAAAAAATAATATAAAATAAATACAAAAAATAAAAAACTACTACTACAAAACTTTTCCCAAGTAGTGACAAAAACGCGGAATGTGGCTTTTCCACTGATAAGAATTAAATGGATATTTGGATATACACCCTTGATAATTAGTGGATGCATCTACCACACCTCAGTTATTTTAGAGCACTTTGCAGCTATATCAGAGTCAGACATATTTGTCCACAACCAACTAGCAAATAAAAAAGCCCCCAGATATTTGTTTGTTTAAGCAAATATAGGCCACATTTTATGCATGTGATGAGTTGTTGTGGGACCCCAAGTCCACATAATGCCATGAATCCTTTTGGCACTCTCTTGCCTTTTGCTTTCTTTTCTTTTGCCCTTTTCTTTTAATTTGAAAGCAATTGCTCACTTCTTTTCATCCATATCCCCAGTTTTCCATTCTGTGGAGGAAACTGACCAAAATCTCAGCACTAAGTTTCTTTACCTAGTTTCACACGAAGATCCATGCCCATTTTAATTTAGATCATCAGATTGTGTGTTTATAATTAGTTCCTCCCTTTACTTATGCAATTTGAAGCTTGAAAACTATTAAAGGTTGAATTTGTCCCAATCAATGAGTTGTTGGGCTGGTATGGTGTTTACCTGTGGAACTGACACACTTCCTTTTGGGCTAGATTTTGGGTACCAAACTCATTTACTATGAAGCACTCTTATTTGAGTCATAGAATTAAAACTTCACTGCTGATTTTATAGGTCTCAATCTAAATTATGGAAATGAAAATGGTTTTTCTTTAATATAGTATTACAGCTAGACTTTGTATGTCATGATCGGGTTTGAACCTAGGCCCACCTTGAGCTAGATTTTTTGAATCAGTTCTATCCAAACCCATTTATTGAAAACAACCTTATACTACTTGAAAAAAAAAAAAAAAAACCTTATATGACCTTATTGGAATTTGAATACAACTACAAGATGGGTTTTTATTTCTTCTGAAAAAGAAATAAATGAAACATTGTGGTCAGTTTATTAATAATAGAAAAAAGGATCTGAGGTAATTAGTTGAGTCATTTTCCAGCCCACTAAAAAATAAAATAAAATGAAATGAAAGTTGTATTGGTCATTATATTGTAAGCAACACTAACAGGCTCAGCAAAAATAAAATAAAATAAAATAACAGGTTCATAGAACAAAAGGAAAACCCCACCATGGGGTTCAAAGCAAAAATAAAAACGACACTAATAAGAGGGAGTTCATGAGCTGTCCTTTTCCAATAAGCTAATGCACGACTAAGATGAAGCTTAGGAAAAAAATAAATAAAATAAAATAAAATAAAGACAAGCACAAAGGACACAATAAGTATTTACAAATGTTAATTGATAGAATTGATAGTACATCTAGTGCCCACAACAACTTACATGCGATCTACACCAACGTTTAATTAAATAAGAATAGTCGCGTCACTCACAGTTGTCCTTAGGATAATTCAAAATTAAAATGTCAAGAGTAGTCATAAAATTTATGACCGTTCAAACTCGGCCCTTCTAGTGTAGGACCTGCACAGGGTTAAGGGTCATGGCATTGCAAACTACAGTACCAACATCCAGTACCAGATTCTCCTCTTCCAATAGGCACCACTCACTTCAAGGGTAATACTATAGCTACCTAACCCCAGCAGGGAACTTCAGAAACGAATGAACTGGTCTCAAAAAGTAATAGAAGTACTTCTGCTGCCATTTTCTGCAACGGCTTAATTTCATTTTGCACTTAAATATCTATATGCTAAGCTTTATTTGATGCTATGTGACACATCCACGAGTCATCATTTTTCAGGTTCAAAGCCATATGATCCAAAGGTAGTATTCGCCTAAATTGGCTTAAAATCTTCAAATTTTAAACCAAAACAAATAAGGGTGAACACCAAATCTTTATCTCCAACATGTCAAAAGCAAATTCCACTTTTTTTGTTTTTGTTTTTTTTTGAAAATTAGTTGCAAACCAACCTAAATTGTGCACTCCACGTTAGTCATCACACTTAATTTAACTTTAGACACAAGAAGTCCTAGGTAAACATGGTTCAAACATCACTTTCCCACCACTAAGCTAATAATCAATTCTAAGTTCTTGCCATTGCATTGGTTCATATTGTATGCACATACATAGAACATTGAAAGTATGTAAATTATTTAGTCTTGTTTGTTGTTTTGACCATTTTTTACCATTTTTTATCTTGATAAATTTATGCCCATTTTGGCTTTGGTGCGACTAATTTTTGATATTGACTTTTGTTGAGAGTGAAACATATCATTGCAACACAGAGTCAACCCCCACTATAACTTATCTCCTAACTTAGTCCACTGGTTTTCATGTTGATTTTCAAATTGAAGACGCAACTTTAAGGATCAATGGCTGCATTGTTTGTTTCTCCCCGTCGTCTTTCAACATTGTTTCATTCTCTGTGTTTGGTTCCATTTCAACAACGCACTTAAGTTTTCAGCCATTTGTGCCTACAACGCTGACCAATTTCCTTGATTCAACTTTAAAAAGTGTTTTAAAGGGTTAGATATAAAGTTGAAAATTAATTCAACCTCAAAGTCAAAAGAGGTTTAAAGGTAGATATATAGAGTTTTGCTTGTGACAAAGTCAACAAGGAAAGTGAATCCATTAAGGTGTTTATGAAGTGTAATTAGAACTAAAACTTTTAAATTGAAAACTGTAGCATGTGAAAACTTATACCGTAACTTATATTTCTTGACAATGTATTATATAAGAGCTTTACACCGTAACAATCAAAAGTTTTGATTTTAACTGATTTGCCAAATACATCTACTTCAAATACACATGCATATACATATACATATGCATATGCATCTACATATATGTGTGTGCATGTGTGTGAGTGACAACAACTGGGTTTCAATGAGTACAAAAAAAGCTCACGTTTCTACTATTCCTCTTCTAACATATTGAAACGCTTTCGAAAGAAAAGAGAAATTTTCTGTTGCTGACATGAAAAGCGTCTTCAAAGGGGAAAGTGTGGATGCAAAAGCTTTACTTTCTACAGAGAAAGCAAGAAAAAGATGAAACAACTTCCAACTTTTTCTTTTCTTTTATTTCCCTTTTATTTTCTCCTTTCCTTTTTTTCCCTCTCTGGCAGTGGTGAACTAATCAGAAAACACTAAAAAAAATATTTTCTTTTTTTCTTTTTTTATTTTGAAGAGAAGTTAATAAGGTTGTAGTAAATGGAGGAGGGTAAATGTCTTTTTCTTGCGTTTGAACTTCAATTATAATCAAGTGGTTCCAAGCTAAGGACATCACAAAATGGGTCTGCCAACATGTATCACTTCGATCCATAAGTCTTAAAAAGGACTTGGCTGGTGAAGTTATAGAAAAGTACAACAAAAAGAAACCAAAAAACAGAAAAAAAAAAAAAAAAAAAAAAAAAAGAAGGAAGAAAAAAAGAACGAGAGAAAGAAAAGAAGATTTTAAGAAATTACTCCATCCTTAAAAAATTTATATGATTTATTGTCTTTTTTTAAGGTGAAATTATATTTTTAGTTTCAAGCAACATTCCCAAAAATTGTCCATCTTTTCCCAGAAAAACAATTAAAAAAAATAGGAACCCAAATTTACAATGCCTGTGGCCCGGCTGTGATAGTCCATAATTTCTCATTGAGGTTTCTCCTTAAAATATATATATATATATATATATATATATATATATATCATTTATCGACATTACTATGGGAACCAATAGGAAATAGATCCGTTAAATTTTAATTGGAAAATTATTGCATTCATAAAATTATTTACAAACATTTTATTTTTCACCAATAACAGAACAATTTCCAATTGGTACATCTATCTTTTCTTTTAAAAGAAAAACAAAAAAAAAAAAAAAATCGGTACACTAATATTAGCTGTTCTCAACTTATTTAAGTGGAAAAAACATCTGCCTATGATGGTGCTTGTAGTGATTCATCCAAGGGAAAAAAGGTTTGTGAGCTTTATAATTTCTGTATATGGATCTGAGAACTTGACAACAGTTTGACATACAAAAAAAAGTCGTGACTTTTCATAAAATGTGGTCTTGAGCACAAAGAATATGACAATGACAAGAGTGTTCAAGCAAAGTTCTCAAATAAATTTAATTATGGAGGGTAATCATTGGCATTCCCTGATTTTGATACAATTGTGATACATGTATGACCCAAGATAGCAGAGTGACCCTCTATGAATTTTTACTCATCATGAAAAGTTAATCACATAAGATAACACCTTAAACCTGGTCATTGGATTCTACACCCGCTCGAATCTTGTGGGCGACGTACGTTGCCGTAGGCTGACAGCTCGAGGAGATCCATGTCCCGACCTTCAATTCATCCAAACCAATTAAACTTTGTCCGTTTAAAAAATGAGCTCAAGTCAACTCACAAATGAGTTCAAGGTAGTCTTAGGGAGTCTTTTCGAATACCTGATACCCGACAGTAAGAACTTTTCTGAATAAGTTCAGCCCTAGACAGCTCAGTCCGATTTCCTTTTGACCGATTAACTGTTGCCTGCATCACATGAGAGACATTTGTTCTCTTAATGAAACAGATTCAAATAATACAGTAAAAACGAATATACAACATACAGTTTGAATAACCTAATCCCAGCAACAAAATGGTTTGGATAAACTGTGGTACTAGAATTAGGCGCCTTAACTGATAGGAGCAAAGGAATAACTTCACCCTTTTTTTTTTTTCACCACGTAAGCAACTTAGTAACTCACTCCCATCTACAAGGTAAACTCAATAAAACTTCTCGCAGTTGTGAAAGCCTTGCTGCATTTGTTAAGGCTTGAAAAAGTTCCTTGCTAAACAATGATAGAGGCAAGTCAAGTCCAACTAGGGTTCTGTGAAATCTCAAGTATCTATAAGAAGTTCTTTTGGTCAAGCAACAAATATCAAGAGACGATAGAGCGAATTTACGACCTATCTCCATTGGTTGGTGTCTGTGGAAATAATCGTAGGATTGTTACTAGATAGCGAATGAGATTGTTACTAATTCCACTTCCCAATAGGTAAAGAGGCTCTAGAATGGAAATCAATGATTGCCTTTCTTATTTCTTGTCCCCCCCTCTTTTGTTTATTTATTTATTTTTTCTTCCAAAACCCTTCCTCTTCCCATTATATGTTGCTATGATCTACTAAACATGCCCTAGATCTTCAATAAACCGGCAAAAGAAGTAATAGATTAGAAAAGAACGAGACACGAGTAAAGAAATTATTGCATGTAGTATGGCATTATGCTAGTTGAAGGTGAGATTCTTGCGGTGAAGTTGTTTAGGCCTGAAAGAATGGGTTTGTAATTTATATTAATATATTGTAACAAACTATTTTATCAACAAAGAGAGCCCGGCAAGTGATTGTTTTCCCACTCTGTCATCAAAGTCGTGTTAAAAACACGAAACTAAGAAAAGTTGAAATGTAGAAAAGAAACCTGACAATGTTTTTTTTTTGTACTACTCAGTCAACTTTTTTGTATCAAAAGAATAGGGTAGCCAAACAAAGAGATGAAGCTAATATTTACAGGTTGCAAAATAAAATGCATATGTCAATTGTTTGCACAAATTTATTCATAGGCGGAAGTATGGATTAAAAAACCAAGCTGAAGTACATAAGATAAGATCATTGGCACAGGAAAAAAAAAAAAGGTGAAGTGCATACCTGTAAAACCTGACAATTCTCCAGGGTGCTTGGTCCGCCCTGAAATATAAAGATACACAAGTAAGTCTCAGGAAGCATGCTCTGTGCATATGGAGAGGGACGGATGGGAAAAGCCTTCAGTTTTTAAGGCTAGTACAATCAGGGAACACAATTAGAAAAGTTAAGGGTCCTATACAATATGCATATCTGAAAATGCGGAACATTGAAGGTGAAGGTTGGCAAAGGGCAGCAGAAGCCACTAAAGTGCAAAGGAGTTTGCAGGTTCATCATGCTTATACCCATACTACAGTGAAATTACTCAAAGAATATAAGATTTCACATTGAAAGTTTCCAGATGAATGGAAAGTGTCTTACCCATTAAGGCAATACCTTCGTTTAGATCCTAGAAGTATATATAGCAAACAGGTTTGAAAGAAGAACTGAGTCCGTGAGTCGCACTAGTCCTAGGACACATAAAGTTTTCTAGTTTCACGCTCTCAAAAAGTAATGATTGAATGATACTCAGGACTAGCTTCTATGTATTTTGAACCGTAGAAAAAATCAGCCTTTATCTTACATATTAAAATTAAAAAAATTGCCTTGCCAAAGACCTTGACTATCGTAACAGAAAAATTTTCCCTTTATTTAAGATATCATATTTTATCTTTAAAAGTGTATGGATTTTCAAGTTGAAAAGGAAAATCAGGCATGAAATCCCCAACCCCTGGATATCCTCTAACAACAAGGGGAGGACAGGCAAGGAATTCGATTCTCAATTCCATTCAAGCACATTCACTGCATAAATACAAATCCTGAACATTAAGGAACATATATATGAAAACAAATCAGAGCAAAATGATAACAATAATCAATGAAACAAAAAAAGCAATAAACCTTTGAGTAAGGTACAATGTGATCATAATCATGACACAAACAGCCGGGGCAGCCCACGAGCTTCCGGAACACAGTGTTGGCGAGGGCATCACGGCGCCATCTATCTGGATCTCGCCCTTTGATCTTCTCTGCTTTCTCCCAGCATTGCTGCTTCACGCTGTACGGAAAACTTCGAGGATTGGTATTGGGACTGGAGTTGGTGAGGTCTTGCGAAATTGAGAGCTCTTCGAGGAGAGTAATGTCATCAGTCACTAGGTCTCGATCCAGAACAGACACTCCAGGAGTGGCAGCACGTGACCTGGGAGACCTTTCTTCATACCTGGAGGAGATGGTAGTCCGGTCCTTGATTGGTGATGAGGGTCGGCTTCTTCTCTTCGTCTCCTTTTTTGGTCTCATCTCACTATCTTCCTCTGTGCTAAGAATCGGAATTCTAACTTTGATTAAATAGCAAAAAATTAAAAAAAAAAAAGAAAAAAAAAAAGGAGCTACATTTTCTACTTAACATAAAGTTGGACTGAGCAGTAATACCCCACTGCCGCTTGAGGATAGCTCAAGTGATTTGCGAGCCGGTGCGTGCTTCCACCAGGATTTGAATCCTGATGGCTTCATTTTTGGCTAGTAATAGTGGGAGCCATAAACCTCACAAGGCATTAAAAAAAAAAAAAGTAATCCCTCGCTTTAAGATGCAGACCATTTTGCCCCAGTCAGCGCTTTACAAGCACCTAGTAGTACTTATAAGTTGGTCATTTTTTAGTTTTTCTTTTTTAGCGGATTCAGAGTCTTTTATAATGCATTTGTCAACATAATAAGAACCAAAAGTTAAAATGATTTTATTGTAGCTTGTCAGATTTTATTGTAGCTTGTCAGAGCTTTATACTATAGCATATTTTTACTTTATATTTTCCAAATGATGTTACCAAGACTCTCTTCATGCTTCTAAATTATTGGGAATGGAATCGTCAAATAGTACACAATAACGGGTTTAAGCATGAAAAGTCTCCATTTTTCTGTAAGACATTACAACAAACTGTATGTCTGCCATCTAGGGAAGATAACATATGTTAAATTAAGTTGAGCTAGCAAACTAGAAAGGTTGCAAGTTCATAGATTTGATACTCTACACATTAAAACGAAGAACCTAAAATTGGAAAAAAAAAAAAAAAAAGAAGAGAAAAGAAAAGAAAAGAAAAGAAGACAATAATATGATCTTAAGCTTAAAGGGGTTCATATTTTTATTCTTAAAAAAAGACCCCACAAACCAAAAAACCCATCCATCTGGAACGACCCAGATAAGAAACGAAAAGAAAAATTAAAAAAAGAGCTTAATGGGTTTAAGGAATTACCCGTTGCTGAGCTGAAACTGGGTAATCTTTGTGAGTCCCTGGGCAGAAGCAAGATTGCTGAGAATTGGGTAAGATTGAATATTTGAGAAGATGGCGAGAAGAATGACGAATTCTCGGCGTTTAATGGGTAAGATTGAGAGTTTGTGAATATTCTTATTTGGTGATTGAAGGAGAGGCAAAGATGTGTACTTCGGAGAAGAAGAAGAGGAAGAAGAAGAAAGGGATTTTAGAGAGGAACAGATTACAAGCATTATGGCGGGGTCTTTAGCCAAAAACGCTGACGACCAAAATAATTTTCTCTTTTCTTTGGATTTAGCGATTTCGTGAAAACGACATCTTCCATATGCAAAACGGCACCCTTAGAGCTGACGTGTCTTTTCATGTAACTTTGGATTTTTTTTGGATTTCTGATCGCTTCACTTCATCCATTTCTCAGAAAACGACTCACTTTTGGATGTAAAACGACGCTAGCGTAGCTGACGTGGCCTTACATGTCCCTTGTGCATTTGGTTTTGGATAAAATATCGGGATGAATGCAAAAGTCTCCCCCGTGTTTTTTTTTTTTTTTCAATAATCAGGAAACATCGTTAATACTAATAAAAATATACATAGGGTCGTATATTACCCCTATTACAGGAGAATTTAAACCCAACCATTGACTATATTCTCAAGTAAAGACAGATGAAATACAATGACAAATTTCAAGTGATGAGACCCAGAATAAAAAAGCTTACTTAACGAGTAAATTAGATCTTGTCTATGGCTCATTAAAAAAGACCACTGCAGTCTTTGGATAAAATCACTGGACCTAGATCAAACCTTCTAGACTAAGGGAACAAACGACTCGACATAGAACCAAATCTAGCTAAAAAACAATATACCTACTGCTGCTAACCAATGAGTGTCACATATAAACTAAAAACTGAAGATGGGAAGATCACATCCGTTATGACACTAATGATGCTAATGTGAACAAGCACTACACAATATCGATGCTGCTGCAATATCAATGCATTTATTCTATGAGAACATGGTTAGGATCGATGCCTTAACCAACAAATATTTTATTTGTAATCAAATACATTTTGGATTAAATAAATAAATGAATAATAATACGAATATTTCATATATTAATAATAGTCTTTGTATTACTTTCATTATTATAATCAAGCATTTGAGCAAACATGTGATCTGTGACTATTATAACTAAATCTTAAAATTGAGCATATATGGATTTTATATGTGGCATAAATACGATATTAAGATTAATAGTCTAAACTATATAGCGGTTTGTGTATTTAGCTAGGTACTTTATACATGATAAGACTATAATGAGAATTTACATCCAATTAAGGAGGCAATTTATCTAGGCTGATGGAATAAATTGACTTCATGATGGATACATTGGTGTGATAGATCTAGTGATGGTCACACACTAGATTGGACCTAAATTGTAATTGATTTAATAATAATTACGTTACTTAAATCAATTCACTTTGACAACCATCTATGTGTGATCTTAATCCTGAGGTGGATTCGTGACTCTATATTTGCAGCCTTGTATATTTTGATATGTTAAAAGTAAGAGTTTCGATGATTAAAGGCTCTATTGTTGGTATGTTGGAGATACAACCTACATTCGATGAAAGCGTAATCCACATACAGATACCTAGGATTAATTATAACACTTGGCTAATATTTGTATTGTTCATTAAGTTATACTTTTTAGTCAATCTTTAAAAAATTTGTTGGAGATTATCACCATATTAATTAGCGCGACTTGCCTTCAATTTATTTTTGTTTTTGATCCTTTTCTAGTTTTTCCTTGAGAACTAGCAAAATAGTAAATTTGAGGGTGTCATAACTCTATAAAAGAGAATTATTTTACATTTTTGCTATGTTCTAGGTATTTTAATTTTATTATATTCAATTTTGTTTATTTTTATCATATTTTAGTTTCACTTTAGTTAATTTGATTTGATTTAATTTACTTTTAATTTAATTTAATTTTGTAGAATTTCAGTTTATTTTAATTTCCCCTCTTAATTATTTATTTTTCCCAATTTTATGGGAAAATTAGGCACAAGGGTAATTTGACAATTTAAAATTAAATTGGGGTAGAAAATAATAAAATTTTAAATTTAATCGAGTAGAACACGAAATAGAGATCACTTTTTTTTATTTTTTATTTTGGTTTTATTTTGGGGGGGGGGGGAGGGGGGGGGGGGTGGTGCTTGTTGGTTGGGGGGCTCCAATCAAAGAGAAAAATGGAGAAAAAGAAAAACAAGAAAATAAATTTATTGTTTACGGTTTTAGGATTAAGTTTTAGTTTTAGGTTGAGATTTTTATATTCATCAAAACACTATTAGACAGCATTTTATAGAGCTATAAAAAGGAGAAAGAAGAAGAAGAAGGAGAAGAAGAAGAGGTAAGAAGGAGCTCGGAGTTTGTGACATCTTACTTTTGGTTTTTTTGCTCTGTATTTTTTCTTATTTTTGTATATTCAACGAACGCTTGAATATTGGTGTTATTTATTTTTATTTTTATTTATGAATTAGTTCTGTGTTCTAGGATTCTAATAGATCCTAGTAATGGAGTTTGATTTATTTTTGTTCTCTTGGATTGGTTGTTGATTATTGGAAATTGATTATTCTATTATGTATTTAATGCTTCTAGTGATTTGACCATTTATTAGGTGTTGTTGTTGGACTTGAATGAAATTGAAA
Source organism: Artocarpus hirsutus (assembly GCA_946598075.1). NCBI lineage: Eukaryota > Viridiplantae > Streptophyta > Magnoliopsida > Rosales > Moraceae > Artocarpus > Artocarpus hirsutus. The sequence continues at coordinate 26,413 of CAMOHE010030284.1, read as the reverse complement.
AATGACTTTTAGGTCTTAATCAATAATAAGGCAGCATGTGCAATTTAGAATAAGAATATATACTTAGTGCATGTGTAGCCATTTTTGAATACTTGAACTTAATGAGTTTGTGTTAATTTATTCCTCATAGTAATATAGGGTTGTTCGCTAATATGAATATTCCTACTATTTTATCGAAAAAGAGAGGTAATTTTGTATATGCGACTAACAATTTTATTGAGTAAAATTAATCAATTAGAGGGTAAAGTGAATTCAAATGAAATTAAATTGGTGAGATTGGATCTTTAGAGATTATTTTTATTATTTTTGTTTTGTTTATTTTATTTTAATTTCATTACTTTTTCCTTTTTAATCGACTATTTAAATAATCTTAAAGTTAATACAATTTTCGTAACAAACTAAAATTACACATAATCTCTGTAAGAACGACACTTTTCTCATCATTATATTACTTGTTTATGTGATATTGTGTGCTTACAATTTTCAAACAAACAACTCCAAGCATTTGGATTCCCCTTCAATGTTTTGTATAATTATACTTGTTGTGGATGATCTTGGCAGCCCAAGGCTCAAAGCTGAGTCTAGGAAAGGGCCCAATAAGAGCCCAAGGCCAAGAAGCTATCCCAGTAGGTAGGCGAGCTAATCGAGACTTCATCAGAAGTCGATACAATTTCTCGGGGGCTAGGAGTCGAGAAAACAAGATGCCTCGGTTTATTAAACTCAAAGATATGCGTTTGAATTACAAGCATGGGCAATTGAATCCCCATAAAATAAAGAAAATAAGCCTATCATGTACAACATGGGAAAGTCAAATACGAGGATAGCGGGAATAACATCGGGAAAAAAAAATTCCTGATTTTGTTAGGTTTTCATTTGTTATTTATTATTTACTAAGAATTTTGCAGCTATAAATACGGTGAAGACATCACAAGGAAGGGGCTTTTTAGCCCTCTTTTTACCTTGTACTCAAAGAAAATGGTGAAATACCCTAGAAGTGGGCGTAGCTCACATTGAGTGAACTGTTATAATTTCCTAGTGTCGTTACTTTTCTGCACTTTTATTTTTTGTTTTGCATAAACATTGTGAGTGATCAATAAGGATTTTTGGTTGACCAATTTCCACCATCAACAATATTAAAGTTAGTGACAATAATTAGTCCATGGACTATGAGTACTGTGGCAAATGTGTTTATAAACTTTTAATTCTAACATATTACTTTAAATTTCTTTTTTTGTCAATGTCTGCTCCTAGCACTAAAAATCGACGAAGTATTTGTAGAATTTAACGTAGATAGTCTCATTCTTATCATATATAATTTTACTATCTCTACAAAATGTTATAGTTTTAATGATTTTAAAAATAGTGACGAGAATATTTTGCATATAATTTAGTTGTTTTTATAAAACTTTAAGTTATTAGGTAATGCAAATATAATTATTTTTGTTACGTTATAGAAATTTATTGTCAATTTTATAGTTAACAATCAAAGTTACTATAAAACTGAAATTTCAAAGAGTAATATAGCAAGATTGAAAATTCATGGATCAAAGCATCATTATGTATATAGTTTAAGAACTAGCCGTTCTAATAACTCAAATTGAATTATGATGGTGCTGTTGAGAGTAGAGATGAGAAGGGAACCTTTCCAAACTTGTGGGAAAAGGAGGTTTGGATCAAGTTGTTGTTGTTGGCTTTTTTTTTTTTTTTTTTCAGTAGGAGTGGTGTTGGTAGTTCTTGGACCTTTTGAGCATGCAACTGCCTAAAGGGATGGGACACATGCAATACAATATGTGAGAGAAATTGTTTTTCCTCTCATCTCCTTCTCAAACAATATTTGCTTGACTAGTCATTGGGGTTTTTAAAGACCCTCTCCTTGCTGCGGAATTGTTTTTGGAGTGTAATAAGTTGGTTTGAATCCTACGCAAGCTGAACTCTTTTATTTTCAATTCAGTTGCCGATGGGGCTCTCACTATCGATTTGTGCCACCTGCTTGGCTTTTGCTTTTTCTTTTGGTTGATTGACTAGCTCGCTTGTTCTTCCCATCCTTTGGTTGATTGACTATTTCTCTATACCCTCTGTTTTAGGTTAATTCAAAAACACCTGTAGTTTTCAATCTCATCGAATGTATACCTTCAGTTCAGATTTAATACAGAAATCTATACCTTATCTCAGTCAATAGTTGATTTTGACATTTAAATTGATCAAATTATCCTTAAGCAAAATATAAAAAAACTAAAGCTTTCCCAAAAAAAGAAAAAACAAAAATAAAAACACACAAAACCCCTATTTTTGAAGGCATTCTATACATTTTTAAGGCAAAAAGCTTAGTATAGATTTTTTTAAGTATTTCAAGTTATTTCATTTTTAATTTGAGGGTATTTTGGTAATTTCTTAGGTCAAAATCAAAGATTAATTGGGTAAAGGTATAAATTTATATATTAAATCTAATTTAAAAGTACAAATTTGATGACATTAAAAACCGAAAATATATTGTTTGAATAAACTTAAAATATAAGGTATAAAAAGGTAAATAACCTTTTTTCTTTTCTTTTTCTTTTTTCAAGGCTCTTGTTGTAGTTCGTAATCTCATGTACACGTTTTAGGGTTGGTTTGATACGGGTTTGAAATGATATGGCTTAGAACTTTGTAGTTTAAACTGTGAGTTCTAAAATCTGTAATTTAAATGGTAGTTTTAAACTAACGTTTGAAATATAAAAGTTTAAAAAGAAGAATAAAATATTACATCAAGTTTAAAACAAAAAGGGTATTTGAAAAACTATGATTTATGAAGAAAAAAGAAAATAAAAATGATTTTTACTGTAAAAAAAAGTTCAAATCGTGTGAACTTGAAAGGGGTAAAGTTTAAATTTTGAGTGATCGATTTAAAACCACCTCTATGGTTTAAACATGCCTCTGTTATTACTCCACCAAACACTAATTTGAACCACCTTTATAATTTAAACTGGTTTAATAAAAACCGAAAAACTTTCAAAATGCGATTGTTATCGAGCTCTTTTTGATGGTTGAGATATAAGTTGCACTTATAATCTTGCTCCTTAAAAAGGGGTTAAAATATTCTAGGCAAGTTGCCATTTTTCTTTCTCAATAAATTGATTTATCTCTTAATGTTGAGATTCCACTAGGAAATAAAAGAGAAGTGAGAACAAAATTATTATCATATATTCGTTTGGCAACTTAATGTAAAGTTCTTGTGTATTCTAGTGTAAAGCTTTTATATGTTATTGTGTGAAACAAAAATATAGTAATATAAAGCTCTATAGTAGTTTAGATAGATGTCGTTACACTGGAATTTCAAAGCAAGCACGTACAAATTGGAGCTTCATTGGACGGACTTTGTTGTTTCAATTAAATTACAATAATATCCAATCCAAAAACAAGTCCCAAAAAAAAAAAAAAAAAAAAGATTTGGCTAACATCCAACAGCCCATGCACCTATACATATATTTGCAATCAAAGGAAGCAATAAAATTATATATTTGAACGAAGAAAGCGACATAAAATTATAAAATATGGAAATGCTTTTCAAAAAAAAAAAAAAGAAAGAAAGAAAGAAAAGAAATATGGAAATGAAATCACCAAGTTAAGGTGAGTATCCAATCGAATCTGACAATTTTTTCAGTCAAGCCAATGCTATAATAGATTTGAAATGGATATATTGAATCCAATCCATAATTTTTCGAACGTCAAATTCAATCCAATGCTAAAATATAAATAAAATATTGAATATATATTTTACATTATATACACTATATGTTGGATTTGTTAATTGGATATTAACTCCAAAGTCAAATCTGATCCAATGTAATTTAAATTTTTAATTTTTCCATCCAAACTAATAAGAATTGGATATCCACTTTCATTAAATTGGATCGGATGCTTATCAAATCACATTAGATAACTTGCTCAACCCCTAAACTAAGTTGTCTTATTATTACATCAAACGGTGTTGACTTTTGCGAACTATGTTCACAGAGTTAAAGACAGTTGCAATATTGTTACACCGCTCTCATCTTGTTTAAGTACACCAAGACAGTGCCCTTAGCTCTTTCTTTACAGAAAAACCATTTTCATCTCGCCGGGATAGCTATCCCACTAAAGATACAGTAAAACCGACATGGCCCTATCAGTTTGTCTCTAGTAGGATACCTGTTCGACAAGTCTAGATTTGTTATTTTTATTTTTTTAGTTCTTTGATTGTATCTTTATTATGTATTTGATATATTATTTAAATTTAACATAAACACATAAATAAAATCTAAATATTAAATTTAATAATATAATTTATTTAAGTGTTAAAATTTAATTGAAAGATAATTAAGGAACAAGAAAATGAGAAAAAAATCTTGGTTCCTGCCTCCCGATGCTATATAGTAATTGCTGCTTCATACCAATTCCTAATAAGTTCCATATATATATATATATATATATATATATTACATATAACAGTGAATGATTACAGACAGTACTTTTCTCACATGGATAATAAGGAATTGTGGATGACAAAATGATCAGAGTGATGACTGGTGCATACACGTTTGTTCATCTAATGCCATGGGCCACATTTAAAGCAACACATCACATATGACATGCTAGTTTGTTTTAAATGAATACTGAAATTTCCAGGCAGTTTACTTGAAAGTAAAGTAGCCAAAATTATTAAAAAATAAAAAAGTATTGCTCGGTCAAGCAAGCAAAGTGGCACGACTTTAGAGATGACATTAAATATGTTTGTACTTTATTTATATCAATATATTTATAACACGATATGTTTAACTTAAATATAAAAATAATACGATTAATAAACATGATAAAAATACAAACATAAATACGACACGTTTATGGTATGCGTAACATAACATGACACGATTATTAAATGTATCGCGACGGGTTGACACAATAACAACACGCATATAACATGTTTATGACCCAATTAACTAAAAATTAAAAAAAAATTTTAAAAAAATTAAAAAAAGCCAATACAAAAAATTAACAAAAACATAATATCTAATTGATACTAACCTACTATAAATATTTCAAATATTTTTATTTTTAAGTTTAAATGTATTTTAAATGGACGGATCGTGTCGTACCGTATCAACACGTTTACGGCCCGTTTAATTAAACTTGTTAAGGAGTGTTTAGCATATTAGTACGAATCCAACTTATTTATTTTCGTATTATTCGTGTCAACCTATTTATAATACAATTAATAAACATACACTTTAAATTTATTTATCTCATATTATTTTTATATTGTGTCATTATATCATATCTAAAATTACTCGCCTTGCATGACTTTTTGTCAACCTGCCATATCCTTATTTATTAATTCTGGGTAAATTTGTATTGATGTGGGGCAAGTGACTTACTCGGAAGTTTCCACGATGACTTGGAAGTCTTCGGAACAGAAATTTTAACAGAGAAGCAAGTGTGAAAAGGATAATTGTAGTAAGGAGTGAAAGGACACACGGCATAATTTTTTTTTTTAACTGCAACTTTCATTAAAAGAACAAATTACAAACTTAGTCAAACAGAGGAATTTGATCTCAACCATTGACTATGTCCCCCAGTAACCACAACAAGAGCATAGGAGCAAATTTGAAGTACTAAAACACAAAGGGGGAAAAGCCCCCTTGGTACAAAGACCGGAGCTTGATAAAGCTTCTTATAAAAGATCACAACAATTGACGGATTAAATGAATTGACCAAAATCACCCTCCTAGACACAAACAATACAGACTAAACAACGGTTTAGTTAGACATTTACACACCTATTGCTGTTAACAAATAGAGGAGACAAACAAGCTAAAACAGAAGGTGAAAAGATCACCTCTATTATTATAACAAAAGCGCTACTTCAAATAAACAACACTAGATGCGGCAGGATCTCCACCGCACTTATTCTATCTAAACAAAAATCAAAAGCGACCATGAAGAACACAACATGACCCGTTCTAGCCCCCTGCCACCACCATCCAACCCATTCTTGACAATCAACACCACAGCCATCCATTCGAAGACAACACCTTCCTCTTTCAGATTTGATAAACCCCGACCAAAAATCCTCTACACCACCCAACCTTTGCCAACCAAGGCCCCAAGTCTACCCCCACACCCTTCAAACTGGTAGGAGCTCGTCAAAGTCCAAAAACCCTTAAATGCAAGCTCCTTCGACCACCATCCTCCTCCCTAGACCCCATCAGCCTTGGATTTGGCCACCCCTGGTCCCCTTGTCATTGGATCTGGTTCATCGGCTTTGAAAACCACCGGTCGCCACTCCTCACCCAAACAACGTTCCACCGACCGCAATCCCGACTAGATCTCCATCGCCCCTACCCAAAGAAATCGATGTTCCCTTCCCATGGGCTAGATGCCTGGCTATCGACCCTAGGGCGATGCTTGGATCCGGCGGGCACCTCTAAAACTGTAAAGACTTTTAAAGAGAGAGCGCAATGAATTTTAGAGAGAGAGAGAGACAACTATAGCACTTATTCCTACACAAGACGTAATTTTAAACCGTCACATTATATCAAAATTTTATTAATGAAATTATAAAACGATAATTTAATAAAACTTGATAAAAATTCGACAATTAATTAACATTGTATTATAATAACGTAGAATCATTTTTTTTTTCTTTTTTTGAATTTGAAAGAAGAGAATTCGAATTCTTAACGTTTTAGATCTAGAGTTAGATGCAATTTACCACAAGGCTATGCCTCCAAACACTAAAATAATCTATTCTAAATAAATGAAAAAACCCATTAAAAAAGTTTTTAACCGTCAGATCTACACAGTGTTGAATCTAATATGATTATAGTGTAAGGATTTGTTTGACAATAAAATTAAAACTTACTAATTCTAACTACTACAATATAAAGTTTTCACATGTTGTTATATAAAGTAAAAATATGTTACAATATTTAAGTTCTAACTTTAAGTTTCAATTACATTCTCAAACACACTCCTAACCTTTCAAAATGTAAACTTCTAGTAGCTAATTTTTACAAAATAAATACTCTGAAGGGAACTTTATTATTTTTCTAGGAAATGCGTTTTCTCCTTCTTTTCCAAAACGACTTGATAATAGCGACCACCATTGACTCATACACGAATATATACACACTTCTAATTAGCTAGTCGTGTGCACTCCACGCTTAAACCAAAAGTGAAAAAAGAAAGCCTTCCAAAAATATTGTAATGGTCAAATTTCCCTTCTCTTCACTATCTGAATTTCTTGTCTTGGTGATGATGGAACTTGTCATTCTACTCAAAGCCTCGTTCTCAAGCCTAAGGTATGTTCTTCAACTCTCTTTACATTTCCTAACTTTTCATTTGTGCCGAGATTGGGCCGAATTCGAGATTAATACCAAAGAAGACGAAGAAGAAGAAGAAGAAGAAGAAGATGATGATGATGATGATCAAAAGAAGCAATCAAGAAAAATGGAAAAGAAAAAAGTGATCAAGAGCAAAAAAGCAGTTCATGGTGATAAGAAACTGTGTATAGAAGAGGTGAAAGATGTTATGGAGAGATTATCAGTGGAGAACAACTACTTGAGTGATGAGGAGTTGTTTGAGGAGGAAGTGCGCTTGGAGGAAGTGAGAGAAGCATTTGATGTTTTCGATGAGAACAAAGACGGGTTTATTGATGCAGGGGAAGTGCAGAGAGTTCTTTGTGCATTAAGTGGCTCTTCCATGGAAGCTTCAGAAAAAGAATGCATATCCATGATTAAAGCTTTTGACAAAGATGGAGATGGAAGAATAGATTTCAATGAATTTGTCAAAATCCTGGAAGACAGCTTTGGCTAATTAAAACATAGTTAAAAAAATAAAATAAAAAATAAAAACTCATTAGTACTTACTCCGGATTTGGCTTTGCTCTTTTTTTTTTTTTTTTTTTGTGTTAAAATTAAAAGTACCTAACTTTTTTCCTGAAGTGACTCAGTATTCTTATTATTAGTCAATGCTTTTTTGTTGCGGAAACTTGTGTGGAAGTACCACTGGGATGACCTCTAGGCCGGGGGTCTTTGTTAATTTGCTCAAGCCAAACAGAACAAAATAAATAACCGGTATCTCTTTATTGTTAGTATTATATCATGAGTGCGTTTGATTTGTAGTTTTAATCACAACTTGAATTATTTTGTTATAGTATTTTCCCTCATAAAAATTTAAATTTTCATTCAAATTCTCTATTCAAATCTATAAGCCATACGGACTCTATATTTATTTTGAGTGTCCTCCAAAATTTTCTTCCATGAGAATAATAGTAAACATCAATAATGGAGCTGAGTTTCTGGTATGTACAAGAACTTGAAGGAAAAATAAGCCAGAGCACAAAGTTTCTGAAGCAGAGCAATATCATGGCTTTTATCAACTTCCAAAAAACCAAACTTTCAATAAATCAACACGATTCAACAAATATATAGCTAAATCAGTTAAAGTAATAAATATTATACCACATTAATTAAAATGCTAAACCATTTTAAATAATTTAATTGTCGTATAGATTATTTGGAAACATAAAAGAAGATAGGAGAAAGGGAAATGGGAGACAAAGCCCTCATATAAATAAGCAAGTATTTTATATTTTCAGTTAAAAAACAAATAAGAAAAATGATGTGATAGGTATTAAAAAACTCTACCAGTAGTATATAGTTTTAAATTGTCTTATCGAATTAGAATCATATTAGATTATAGAAAATTTAACAATTTAACATAACTTGATGAATTCTAGATAGATAGGAATTTGGAATTTTTTCCCCTTTATGCCTATGAAAGAAACATCCAAGGAACGATGATCGTAATTCTTGAGCAAATTGTATCTTGATCATATCGCATAACCAACCTCTTTCACTCTCTCTTGTATTTTAATTACAATAAAAACAGAGGATTAGGATGTTAGACTAAATATGATCTAAAAATGCAATAAACGATAGGCATATAGGATCAAAAGTGGAAACGTGAAAATCAAATTACCTTCCCCATTGATGCTTACTGTGATCCGAACTTGAAGCTCCTGAGATGTAATAGGTATTTCACCGTTTGGGAAGCTTGCTGCTTTGTTTGGATGCTTCTAAGTCCTCTCTGAACTCAAATGACGATGTAGAAAAACTAGAGGAGAGCCAGCAGACTTAGGGACCCAAACTTGTTCTTCATAGATCGGTGTCCATCACACAGTGTTTGGCTAAAAAGCCGACAATAGACGGCCCACTTATGTTAGTGCATTTAGTGCTTAGAGCATTAATATAAACTATATAATCAGTGCTTATAATGCACTGAGCACTAACGTTCTCTACTCGACACATATATTCTATTATTTATCACACTAAAAAACAAAACACATGAATTACGACAATAATTCCTCTAAGACGAGTGGTATCACAATGCACGTACTCCTTCTAAATAAGGAACCAAAAGATATGAAAGATGAAGAATGGTGTAACGCCCCTTTTTTCGAATGTTACACATGTCGTTATATTCATTCATTTAACCATTAATTGAAACAAAACTATTATAAATTATAACATGTATTTGAAATCATAGTTTGAAAAAGTATACCCAGGATCCGTACATACATTTTTTTTTATACAACTCACGAGAAATTATAATTTACTTTATTATAACAATTCTCTTTTCCATAAACATCCTGTAAATAGTTTGCTAATATCATTAAAAATTAAATTAACCTTTGAAGACAATAATAAAATTCTTTGAACATATTTCGGTAGGCCGAACTTTAGATTTCGACAAGCCAAACTCGACCGGCAGGCCGAAGGTCATCCATCGGTAGGCCACCCGAGGCTTTGCAAAGTAGGGTTTTAAAATCAACAAAATCAGCAGGCCGATACTTGGCAATCGGCAGGCCGATTAAAGTTCGTCGACAGTCCGACCAATAATGGTCGACAGGCCGAACTGTTATAAAAATAATTTGTTTTAAAACAAGTTTTAAAATTTCAAATGTGGAAGAAAATTTATAAAATAATAAAAGTTCATTAAATAAACATTCTCAAAATTATAAACATATCCTTAAAATTCAACAATAATAAACATACTCGGAATCGTAAATCATAGATTATTTCATTAAAATCTCTTTCTTTGGCGTTCTTCTATTTGTAAATCATCTTCCTTAGCTCACACGCCTGTCAGTGTCCTCCGCCTACTCCAAAACTTTCTTACATTTATCTGCAACATGATATAAAATTTGAATAAGCTAATGCTTAGTAAGTACATTGTAATTATCACAACTTAAAAACATTTTATGAACATCATCATCATCATCATCATCATCATCATAATAGTGCTCTAGGCACAATTTCATAGGGAACATATCTTTCATTACATTGACCATATTAAAACTTAATTCATTTTATCTTAAGGGCCCAAGTGTTGCACCATAACATCATCATAGGCGCGCCGTCATGAGAGGAGAGGGGTAGCTAATCCCGAACCAAACATAACATTATAACTTATCATAACATAACATATCATTGGGTGTGCAACACTTATTTAGGTGATACATATATACATACTTATACTTTCATACTTTGAAAAACATTATCATCAAAACATGCATAAACTTTCATGCCTTAAAACTTCATAATAATACTTCATGAAAAATCATCATGAGAAATCATCATAAAACCATCATCGAAATGGATTTTAAACTTTTCATAAAACTCATACTTTTCATAAAATTCATCATGTTGCAAGTGAGAATGTACTTACCTTTTAAAGCTTACTTAACCTTATCTTGTAGGTGACGACGCCGCGGTCTCGATGTGCTCACTTCACATTGTGTTCATGTCATACATTCATAAAATAGCAATTAACATTTATTTTAATAAGTTAATTACCACAACATAACATCCATTTCATAAAACATCATACATACATTCATCTCTAGTAACATGACAATTCTTACTACATTTTTCATTAACTATAAAACATTGAAACAACACTTTAAACACACTTATATTTCTGACCTTCATAAATTTAAAAATTAATAACTTTACATTCACATACAATTTGAGCACCAAATTTGGTAGGAATAAAGATATCATATAAATATATTACCATGATTTTTCTTTAGTCATAAAAATTTCATTTCATAATTTAAATAAATCACATAACATTCACTTTCAAAACTGCCAGCAATAACAAAACAGTGAGCAGTCCACACTTGCATTCTTATAATAAATTATCTACATTCTATAAAAATTCCATAAAAATACTGCATATAATAGACATATAAAATTACAACATATCCAGAAATTAGCTTCAAATAAGTTCAACACAATTCAAATCATGCTTTAGAAAGTAGAGCCCAAAAATAACATCCTATGTGTAAGCAGTGAGTTTTATGCATTTATCATTTTTCAATAATTAAAATAATCCCCAAAATTCATATTACAAGTCATCAACATATAATACAGAACCAAAACATTTCACATCACCAACTAAAAATCATTAAGTCATTCAAAACTTCATCCAATAACAACCTCTCAATTTCACGGGTAAAACAGTCCCAAAAACCTAGTTACAATAAAAATTTCATAACACATAAAATATTAATCAAATCATTACCAAATTTTTCAGTCTATAATTTAACATATATGTGAACATATTTACCAAATTTCATGAAAAATAACCTTCATTTGCAATAAGAACAACATCCTTACATTTGTGCAACACAACAAATCAACAATAATTTACAATAAGTAACAGAGAGAAGAAAATTCATAACTTTTTTATAGAAAAATTGAAATAACGTGATACTTGGAGGAATATCACATAACACAAACATGAACAACATATAAAAATTTCAGAGCAAAACAACATTCTTAGACAGAGATATGGCATCCAAATTAAAGAGAAGAATTACCGAAAAGAATGAGCCCATATCTTAAGACGATTTCTTCTCAAAACTTCCTTGAATTAACGCCAAAGAAATTACGATATATATATATATATATATATTTTTAACAAATAATAGCAGGGAAAATTTGAGAGGGAGAAGAAGAAAGATGAACAAGATGAAGAGAGAAAGAATGAGAGAGAAAGGGAGAACGTAAGAGAGAATACGTGAGAGGGAGAGAGAGAGAAAAAGAGCGTTATAAAATAAATTTGTTTACGTTAAAAAAAAAAAGAAACTCCCACTCTTTACATTAATCAGAATTTTCTGATTAAATTTAAGACACAATTTGTGGAAAATGGAGAGGATTGAGGGAGAGTCAACGATTTTGTCGCAATTACCATATTCTACCTTTGTAAAATGGGAAACCTTATCAAATGCATTCAATCAATCAAAAGTCAATTGCTTCTTTACCAAAATTAAAGAAATCATTCCATAATTATGTCAATTATTCAAAATAAATCATCCAATCACATAATCAACCTTATCACAAATTTTGTGAAATTTATGCTGACTGCTCGTTAGCTGTCATTGGCCTACCGATCTCTCTCTTCGGCCTGTCGATTCCTGAAGTCTGGCCTACCAATGATATACCATCGGCTTGCCGTTCCGAGTGAATCATTTCGGCCTGCTGAACTAAATGGTCCGGCCTGTCGATCTGTTCTAACATACGAAAATCATTCAAATCATTAAATTATCATAAAAATATGATTAAACATATAACATTAATAACATGAACACTTAAGTACATCAATGCCACGTGAGCGTCACCTGCTATAACACTTAAAATAAAATGGTTAACACCATTATATCATATATCATAACACATATCATAAATATAACACTTAACGTCGTTATACATTTAACATAAATTATTACATGAAAATCGACGGGTGTTACAAATGGAGTCTTCTTGACACACAAGTCTAGAAGTGATCTGATTAACATTGTCGAAGAATGTGAGTCATACTGTGACAAAGGAGACGACTATTGCAAGGATGACGAAGCTATTGTCAGACATGTATGAGAAGCCTTTTGTAAATAATAAGGTACATGTCATGAATTTGAAGACAACAGAAACCACATGGGTAGTGGCACATATTAATGAGTTTAGCAAGATTATTAATCAATTGTCTTTTATTGAAATTGATTTTGATGATGAGACACGTGCCTTTATTCTTTTGGTGTTTCTGCCAAATAGTTAGGAGCCTATGAGGGCTATAGCTAGCATCTCTAAAGGCAAGAAGAAGTTGAAGTTTAGTGATGTGAGGGATCAAATTCTTGCAGAAGAGGTTAACATAAAAGATTATGGTGAAGCATTGACATCAACGTTGAGTTCTGCCTTAAATGTCAACAATAGGAATAGAACGTTCAAAAAGAATTCCAACAGGGATGGAAGAGGGGATCAAGGAATGCTAAAAGCAAGTCTAGGACCGAGAAGAACCTGGGATGTATACTGGTCATCTTAAGAACTACAGAGCACTGAAGAAGAATGATGACAAAGGAAAGGAAGCAGCAAACACTGTTACAAACGAGATACAAGATGCTTTACTTTTCTTTGTTGATAGTCCAATGATTCTTGGGTGTTGGGCCATGGAGCATCTTTTTACACTTCTACACACTATGAAATTATAGAGAATTATGTTATCGAAAATCATAAAAAGATTTAACTTGCAAATGGAGAACCTTTAGATATTGTTAGGATTGGTGGTGTCATATTAAAGATGGTAAATGGTCAATTGAGGAGATACACAAGGTGAGACGCGTGCCAAAATTAACGTAAAAATTGATTTCGGTCGGAAAACTTGACGACGAAGGTCTTAATATGACTTTCAATAACGGTAGTTAAAAAGTCACCAAAGGGTGTTACGGCTGTAACTGGAGGAGTGAAACTGTAACTCTGTATTTCATACAATAAGACATATTTTTATTAATAAATGGTACTTAATGTCGCCATTATCTTATAACAATGTTTTTTTTTTTTTTCATCAGAACGTGCCGTAAAAAAAGTTAACCACGCGTCATCGTGCAGATTTATCCTTTGCCTAGTGCAGCACGCCTCTCAACTCCGGACAAAATCAGGATCCCGCAAAATCCCTTGGTAATTTGGCGTTCTCAAAAAACGCGTCCACTATCAACGGCCGAGATCAACTCCAAGTTGAATCCAGTGGCTGCAGATGGGCTCCATGGTGCAACCCAATATTTTGGGCTGTGCCGCCTGGGTTAACATTGACGCCTCTGTTGTGCTTTATCACAGCACTAATACAAATATGGAGAATCAATGTAGAATAGCTGTGGCAAGGGGTCCGCCGGGCTTTTGTTTTCATTTGTTTATGAATAAATCCATCTTTAAACTTTGATAGTACATCGCAACCTCTCACATCACGGTTCACATAGCTCCTCTTTCTTCCAGTACCTTTTTTTTTAGAACATCGGTGTCCTTTTCTTATAAGCCGTCTGAAACTATAATTTTTTTTTAAGTAAAAACTTTAATTCTTTTTTTAAAAATTAAAAGTCTGTTTAGTTTGTAAATTTAAATAAAAAAATTAAATAAAAACTTATATATTTTTTAAAAAATATTAAAACAAAATAATTTAAACTGTGATTCAAATTATAAATCATACAAACCTTAATTTTACATTCAACTAAACAATAGTATAAACTTGGACTTAAAACGGCTACCCTTTAAGCATAAAAGATTCTATCCATAGATTAGACTCATCAATATATCAATGAAGCACAGAAAAAAAACATACGACGCCAATATCCATAAGAGAAAACCCAATCAACTGTAAACACAAAGTTCTTTGGCTTAAAAGATGCCACAATTGTCGATGGACGAAACCAATCGACCAAAATCGAACACGCCTAAAAACACTTATGATTTGGCCTAAATATAATTTTAGCCAATAAAATTTACACATACCGTTACTAAACAATAGGTGTACAAACCAAACCATCCTTTATTCCATACATAACTAAACAAAAACAAAAACAAAAACAAAATATAAAAAAAGATACAAACATATAAGAAAGGCCCCGGCCGCCGACGTTTGTTAGCTTTGACCACCTGCCTCCATCCTTGGAAGCCCACAGGACAGTCCTCCTTTCAGTTCTTGCCGCTGCCATAGTCTAGCCTCAAGAAACTGCCATGAAGTCCATGAAGTGCATGAACACCAGTGCCGTCTGCCACAAAAGCCACCTCCCATTCTCGCTTGCACAAAAATCTGCCGGCTTCCTCTTTGGCTGGCCCCTACAGACCCAATCCTCCATCTGCCGTGGTACCTCACCTCAGCGAACTCCAACACACCCCCCTCTTGTGGGCCTGAGTCTCGACGGCCAGCCTGGAGGTGACTCTGGTTTGGGCTAGAAAGAAGAGGGGGTAGTGCCTCCCCTAGCAAAGCTTCTAACAACGAAAGTTAATGCGTATATTACTTTTTTTGGAAAACTTTAATTAATTTACGTTTTAAATTTATTTAACTGTGATTGTTTTTAATAATAGCTTTTAAGAGTTTTATTTTACTTCACGGCTTAAGTTGAAACTGAAATTTCAAATACGTTATCAATTAATATCAAATACATCACACGTACACCGATAGTTAATGGAAGTCAGACAAAGGCTGGCTCCCTCGAGAAAACCTCAGCTACCTGGTAATATAGTCCTGGGTTCGCGTCTAAAAGAAGTAAGAATGAAATCCTATAATTCTCTACAAAGAAAAAAAAAATTAAATTTTTATTGGCAAGGGTTAATAAATAAAATTAAAATCTAACCAAAATTAACCTCTGTTACCGCAATATAATTATACTTTTATGCCTATTATCTTTTAAAGAACACTTTACTTGTATATTTAAAACATTAATTTAAATAAGGTAACTAAAATTAAAATATTTAAATCAATATAATTTGAACTCATGCCCTGATATGCTATAACACTCGTTAAATTTTTAAGAAATAAAAAAATAAAGAGTGGGGCTCACTCGCCCTTTAATGCCTCCGTCGGTGCTCCATGTTAGGTCATTAAACGATTTACTTGCAGGCAGATCAGGTCTTCTCCTTATAGATCCTCTCCTTCTTTCTACCTTCCGGGACATTTCCTACATACTTACAAAGAAAATTGCTAAACCCTCTCGCCTTGCAGTTCTAACATTCATCTTTCTTTCACAACAGCACTAATAAATACCTTCTTCTACTTTTTCCCCACAAAATATGGCTATTGCTTCTTCTTCTGTTGTGATCAAGAATGAAGTCTTCATCAGTTTCAGAGGGGACACTCGTAAGAACTTCACAAGCCATCTTTATGCCGCTTTATGCCGGAAACAAATTCAAACCTACAGAGATGATGAGAATCTCGAGAGAGGAGATGAAATCTCACCTGCGCTTTCGAGAGCGATTGAGGAGTCGATGATTTCAATAGTTGTCTTCTCCAAAGAGTATGCTTCTTCGAGATGGTGCTTGGATGAGCTAGTGCACATACTCAAATGCAAGAAAGAAAGAGGGCAGATTGTTTTACCAATCTTTTATGGCGTCGATCCATCGGATATTAGGAAACAAAAGGGGTGTTATGGTGATGCCTTTGCTGCACATGAAAAACGTTTTGAGCAAGACATGAACAAAGTGAAAGACTGGAGGGATGCTCTAACTGCCGCAGCTGATCTATCTGGCTTTCATTTACAAGATGAGTGAGTAATAGCTTACAATTTTTTATTTTTTATTTTTTTTGTTGAAAATGACTATAATATTTGATCATGCCTTATCAATAAGCTCCACATTAAACGGAAGCATCTAGAGAATATGCATATATATATATATATATATATATATATATAGACGGAGATATATATATATATATATATATATATATATATATATAGACGGAGATATAGATGGCGCTGGATTGCTTTCTTAGTAATTTGTATTTATCTTTTGCTTGTTGAGTGTCACTAACTTATATATGTGTAGTTGTGTGTGTGATATTTGTATATGTTATCAATAATTCGCAAGTGTTCGAAAAATTTTTTGAAAATAAATAGAATAGAGTGGTGAGAAATTATTACTTTCTTAAGTGTAAAATTTTTCAAATTTGCTTCTGATCCGGACTTTTTCCATAACCATTGGATTAAACAAGAATGGCTCATTGAGGAGGGGTAACCTTAATATTGTTACTGTCAAAACGAAATGTTATATACATCCATTACAACATGGAGCAAGTAGAATGTCCTATATATTTCTTAAAAAAAATAAAAAACAAAGAAAGTCCTATATGAAATGACACTAAAAATGAATCACTTCTCAAAAAAATAATTTTTCACTGATAATTATCGCCACAAAAAATGTCACCAAAATATAATTCTCTTGTTAGAGTATGATGACCTGAATTCAGTTTGATTTGATCCCGAAAAGTTCACAGTGTAACAGTTGTGGTGGAACAAAAATATTGGGTTCTTCATGAGATCTGTAGTGGTAGCAGACCTTTGCATTTTGGGCAGTTGAGTTTATATTTTGGGTCCATTAGGTTATATCACATATTAAAGTTTTGTTTATGCCTATATATAATGTATTGCGTTAGAATTTAATATCATCGACTTTTAATCTCCTTAATCACCTCCATCTTATAATTTTTTTCGAGTTTAGTGATTTTTTTCTCATTTGTCCGTAGTTTTTCTTAGTTTGGATTTCCACATAAATCTTTATGTATTTTTATTTTGTATTTCTATCACATTATTTTCGTAACATCTCTAATCATGAATAAATCTTTTCCCGTACATTAGGCTTTGTATCTTTATTACATTTTGCAACCCCACTAAGCAAATTCCAAATCGCATAGGCTGCTTATACTCGCTGGACAGTTCCGAAAATATTTATTCCCACAATGGCCATTTCATAGTATTCTTGCTTTCTCAGGATAACAAAGCAACAAAGTAATTCAATTATAGTAAAACTTATTACTCGTTATAACATAATATTTTACAATTCGATGTTACACTGTGTATTTCATAGTTGCATTATATATTCTTATAACAGGTCACATTTTTTAGACACATTGATACCTTATGCTACAACAATCGTAACTCAATTGTCTTTCTCTCTCTTAATTCATTTTCATCACCTTTCGTATGCATTTGTGCCTTATACTACAAATATAGAAAATCATTGGGTCATAGCAAGCTTTGTACATTCAGATAATCGAAATACAAAGGAGTTAACAATTTATTATGGTTGGTTTACATTTTCTTGTGCTTGCGTTATGGTTAGGTTATATTTTTTATGGTTGCATTTCACTCTTTCATTTTCGTTAGTTACCTTGTCGTTTATGATGAACTCACAAAATATTTTAATCACTTCTTTTATTGTTAAAATGAGTGGAAATTACTGTTATAACCTCACTAAAATTAAATAACTATATTTGGGTATAGTCCCGTTGCCCTATCCACCTGCAATGCTTAGTCACCAGCGTCTCTTTATGTGTTGCATGTCAAGACTTTGCTGTGAAACATCGGTTGTGCTAAGCACTATCCACTAATAGAAGATTATAGGCCTCATAAATAGGGTCCACCTTTTATTAATCATGTTGCTTACCTAAGTGTCATTTTCAATCCAGTATCGGATTAAAGAGCACACCTATAAGCTTAAAATATGTAAATTGTATTGCCAAGAATATAATTAGTTTGAATTCAGATTTTCATTTTCCAAAACAAACAGGGAAAACAAAAGTGCCGCCAGGCTGTAATGTTGAAGTGGTATATATTTATTCATTTTTTTAAAATGCGCGGTTAGACTAAACAATAATGAAATTCAATCTCAAATAAGAAATTACAATCCCCTAATATGAAGAATAATTCTTATTTTTTCTCAAAAAAGAAAAAAGTACACATTTGATTTTTTTTTTTCCTCTTGTCTAGATTTTGGCTTTGCCTCTATTTTGTCGTGATTCTTTCACACTAATTTATTTCTCTTCTTCTAGGTATGAGGCAAATTTAATTGAGGAGATTGTGAAGGATGTGTTGAAGAAATTAAATCGACTGCCGCAAGTTATTGTGGATACAAAGGGTTTTGTTGGAATAAGTGAACGGCTTCAGGAAATTGAATCATTGTTATGCTTTGGATCACCAAATCCTTGTGTCATAGGCCTTTGGGGGATTGGTGGTATTGGCAAGACTACTCTTGCCCGTGCCATTTTTGACCGGTTCTCTTGTCAATTTGAAAGTTGCTGCTTTCTGGAAAATGTTAGGGAAAATACACAGAAATTTGGACTATCTCATCTAGAAGCGGAGCTCTTTTCGAAGCTATTGCAGGAAAGAAATCTACAAACAGTTAACATCTTTGCAAAAAATAGGCTCCACAATAAAGTGGTGCTCATTGTTTTTGATGATATTGACGATATAATGCAATTGGAGCGTCTGTTTGGAGATGGCAGTCGGTTTGGCTCAAGGAGTAAAATCATCATAACGACAAGAGATAAACAAGTTCTTAGGAAATACACCGACAAAATATACAATGTTAAAGCATTAGATTCCGAGGAAGCACTTCAACTATTTTATTTGAATGCATTTGAAAAAGAGCCGTCCACACCAGATTATATTAAGTTGTCAAAAGAGATAGTAGATTTTACCGGAGGCAATCCGCTAGCTCTTAAAGTCCTAGGTTCCTCCCTTCATTCCCATAATATACAGTATTGGGAAAGTGCATGGAGTAGATTGAAAATAGTTCCCAATGGAAAAATTCAAAAGGTGTTAAAAATAAGTTATGATGGGCTAGAAGATAAGCAGCAGGATATACTCCTTGACATTGCGTGTTTTTTTAAAGGAGAGAGCAAAGACTTTATAGAGAGCATCCTAGATGGTTGTCAATTGTTTGCGAGATCAGGGATTGAAGATCTCATAAACAAGTCTCTGGTAACCGTTACAGATAATAACAGGGTTTGGATGCATGATTTGATACAAGAGATGGGTTGGGAAATCGTTCGTGAACAATCTATCAAAGATCTTGGAAAGCGGAATCGCTTATGGATTCCTCAAGATGTTTATGATGTCTTACACAATAATAAAGTATCCAATGATAAGTAGCTAAACAATGTATATCTTTCTCTCTACATGCATAATAGCTTCTAGTTTTTTTCTTTCGAATTTCATATACTCATTCATTATTTGTTTAAAATTTCTAGGGAACTAGGAAAATCGAAGGAATATACTTTGACATATCTAAGATGAATGATGATCTACACTTGAAACCTGCAGTCTTCTATGAGATGGTTAATATGAGATTGCTCAAGATTCATGTCTCAAATTTTCCGAATTATAATAAATTCAAAGTATACCTTCCTCAAGGGCTGCAGGTTCTTTCTCATTCCTTAAGATATCTCTGCTGGTATAACTATCCATCAAAATCTTTGCCATCAGATTATAAGGGACAAAATCTTGTTGAACTTGACATGCCTTGTAGCGAGCTTAGGCAACTTTGGGATGGTGTACAGGTATATTTTAATGTTAATCAATTGATTGAACATCGTGTATAATTTTATTATAACGTATTTGCGACACATTTACTAAATTACTTCATTTTTCTTGTAGAATCTTGCAAATTTGAAGCGAATCAATCTTGGTTATTCAAAGAAGTTGCTCAGACTTCCAAACCTATCTCGGGCTCCAAGACTAGAGAGTATTAATCTTGAAGGTTGCACAAGTTTAGTTGAAATTCCCCCGATTAATTTCCAAGGACATTTTGGATCCCTTACACTTCGTGGCTGCTGCAAGCTTAAATGTCTTCCAAAGATATCTGGGAATATAACCTACTTAGACTTTGTAGGGACTGCGGTAAAAGAATTGCCTTCATCAATTGGGTCTTTTGAAAATCTTGTGAACTTGATCCTCAAAGGATGTCAACATGTCAAGAATCTTCCGGCGCTTCCGAGGAATATAAAAACGTTAAATGTGAGTGGCACATCAATAAAACAAGTGTCTACATCATCAGTAGAGGGTCTTCATCGTCTCCAGTGGTTTTATCTTGATGAATGCAAAAAGCTTGAGAGTCTCCCCACCAACATTTTTATGTTGAAGTCTATTGAAAGCCTTAGTCTACAAGGTTGTTCAAGATTGAAAAAATTGACAGAGACTTCTTCTAATTTAAGGCAAACCAAGATCCGTCGAGAGTCGCCAAGCTCTTTTATAATTGAGAAGTTATTTGGGCTTCGTCACGAAGATATGAGTTGGCGTCAAAAATTCATGTTCATTCCAAACTGGGTTTATAATTTAAGCTGTCTAAAATTTTTGTCCCGCCACAATTGCTATTTGAAACCTAAACATCTTCAAATCAGGCTATTTTCACCGTCCTCTTCAACATGGCTACACCTATATGGCTGCAATATTGTTGAAATTCCAGAGTGGCTTGGCCTCATGTCCTCGTTAAGAACGTTAGATTTAGGAGGGAACCATTTTGAGAAAATACCCTCAAGCATCATTCAACTTCATCAGCTGGAAAGACTCCTCATTAGAAATTGCACGAAGCTTCGGTCTTTACCTCAACTTCCATTATCTGTAAACAAGATTAATGCAAACGGATGTACTTCGCTAGAGTCAGTATCAAGTTCATGCTCCGGATTCACCCTAAGACACCTCACTAGCAAACCATTCAGTCGCAACCCAAAAGAATTTTGGTTTAGAAAGTGCTGTAAATTACAACTGAATGCACGCAGAGAGTTAACCGATTTCTTATACAGAGTTGAAGAACCAATGGTATGTACGCATTTATAATCTCCTCTTTGTTTTTTTTTTTTTTATCATTATTATTATGACAATTGTTAAAATGGCTTTCAAGTAAATTTTTGAGGACGGAAGTAATTGAAAATACTATATTCTTGATCATGTTGTTGCAGCAAGGATCATATGATTCTGATATTATGGTTTATTATCCTGGAAATGAAATGCCAAAGTGGTTCAGCCATCAAGCTGAGGGGGATTCGATAAGTATACTGCTTCCTGAAAATTGGCTTAATTCCAATTTCTTAGGTTTTGCCATTTGCTTTGTTTCTCCATTAATCCCAGCAAGCTTCCATTCTTTCGAAGACTTTTGTGTACGGATTAGCATGGATTTACATCTTAAAACCAAGTCCGGTCGAATCCACAGAGCTTCTTTACATACGAATAAATATAAATGGTTGATCTGTCATGCGGATTGGGTTACTGACGAGGAAGTTAAAGAAGCTAAAATCACAAGTTGTGGTACTAGTTCAGACCATGTCTTCATCAGGTGCTGTAGAGACTACGTCCCTAGTGAATATGGTGATGCAATAGAGGCAACATTCTATTTAAGATATAAAGCTTTCATAAAGGAAATAGGGCGAAAGGATTATCAAATTGATCGGAGTTTCGGTTTGATTGTGAAAAGCTTTGGAGTTGGTTTTGTATATGGGAAAGAAGAAATCATGACTCTTCAGTAGCTCCAATTCCTTCTGCTATCATCTATCTGGTACTTCACTCTGACTTCTGTGTGACTAAAAAAAAAGTTGGACACTGAAGATCCATTCGAGTTGTTTAATAAAATGCATCCAATGAATGTCGGAACAGCCATGTCACTTTCATAATAGAGTAAAATACATTTTTTTTTAATATGTTTTTATTTTGTTCTGCCTTTGGTGTTTTACAGAATTCCAAGTGAAGAAGACAAGTTGAATTATGAATTTAGAGAGAAAATTTTCAACATTTTCAAGAGTTTCATTCAGAGGTAATTTAGATGCATCAAATCTATCTCTTTGTGCTCTCTACTTAAAAAGAGTAATATAAATTCAAAATTTGATTCAATATTTGTTTTGGGAATAAGCTTATATTTCTTTGTTTTAGATTCATTTTGTTTCCTAAGAGATTGCTCTGCCCTGTTTTGATTTGCTCTCTTTGTCAGCTTAATTAAAATTTAATGTTTACATAACTTTAACCAAGGATTTCTTACTGACCTTCAGCAAGTAGGTTTAGAATTATATTTATCTTGTGTCCTAATTTCTTTTGGATGACTCACAAGGACATTGCTTTAGATTTTTTATGTTAGTTACCTTCTCATTTGACTACTTGGACTTACTGCAAATGTGAAGGTACTTTAGTATTTCTCCTCTTCGTTCACTAGGGAATTGGCGATATACATTGAAAGTAATAAAAAGTTTTTACAAAAAGTTGGTCTGTTTTTCAGAGTTTGTTTGTTTTAATTCCAAGAGCTCGGGGCTCATTTTTAAATTGTTTGAAAAACTTCGTAATTCAATCTCATAAGTCTCAGAGAGTCGAATTTCGTCCAGAATTAACTAAAATCTCGTCCATAAATTCTAACAGTTTTGATGAGATCTACAAATTTTATGTCTAACTTTTTATAAAATCAAACATCTTGAGAGTGTTATGGTCAATTTCCAAAAAGGGTAGATTTGAAAAAAAAAAATTCTACATGATCCAATTAAATTTCAAAGAAAATTTCTCTATGAAAGCTATTCATCTCGATGTTTTCAATAAATCTCATGTTGAGCTTAGAAATTAGTTTGACCTCTAAGTGTCATAAAAACACAGCTTTTTGAAGACTGTTCTAAGTTTTGTTGCAATACTTTTCGCAACAATTAAAGTTCTAAGCTCACTTTTTCTTATTTTTGATCCAACTTTAGTCTGTTAAGTATTTGATAAAATACTCAACCCCAAAGACCATTATGTCACATAATATCCTTTAGATGACATAGTCTTCGTTTGAAAATTGTTCTAGTTTCTATTGCTATAGCAACATCAACAGATTTGTTTTCTTACATGTACATGTCTGTTTTTAGCATTGTAGATATATTTACAAATACATAACACATAAACCAATTACGCCACAAAATTTTCTTTACATACCATAATCCATAACACATCTTCTACTATACATAACCACTTAAACTGATAGACTTTATCAAGTCAAGTGCTAGGGTTTACCTAGAAGATTTCAAAATGTAAATCTCTTCTTTTGGAACGTGAAGACTCCTTAAATATCCTTGATAACAATATCAAGAAATAACCATAAAAGTCCATTCAAAACTTTATTTTAAGCTTTGAATTCACTAGACAAAGTTTAGGTTTTACCTTAAAAACCTTTATAAACTTCCTCCAAAACGCTTTTTTTTTTTGTTTCTAAGAATGACTTAGAAGCTTGAACCATCAAAATCTTTGAGAGAATATGACTAGGGAAATGGTGTAGTTCATGGGAGAAAGGTGAAGAAAAAGAAACAAAAGTTTTTATTCCAGTTTGGCCCATTTGTGTTTATTGGCCAGGACTAAGGACTAGTTTGGAATTAAAAATTTGTCGTGTTACTCTTGTGGATAGGGCCAAATTTCTTAAGAAACATTAACAATTCTATGGCTTTGAAGAAGCAAAATACTGATCAACTTTTAATTTTTTGCAGTCCAATTCTACAATGCCTATTATCTTTCTTACACTGCCAATAGACTTTTCTATATTGTCTACAAGCTTTCACAACATTCCATAATAAACCATATTTTCCATACAGTGTACTTCCTATGCAGCTTAATCTTATATAGTATATTTCTTTCTTATGCTACATATTTGTCTACATATTTGTTTCAAAATATGTTGTACTATATCCTGCAACATTTAAGCTTTCTAGCTCAATTTTCCCTTGTACATTATTTAACTCTCATTTCATATCATTAAATACTTAACTCATTTTACTTAGGACTACGACATGATATTTTAATTTTGTAGATCCCTATATTTACTCTTATATAGTTTGTCACAAAATTTGAATTTAACAATAATCCCTGTGATATTTATAGTGCTTCTAAAACACTTAATAAATTTCTTGGCATAGCTGTTACCTCATAATATTTGTATATAAACTGCTCACAGCAACTCTTAAAAAAAATTGTGCATATAAAGTACTAAGAATTTCAATGGATCTTGATCTCAAAGTTTCATAATAACAAGGATGAAAAGAAAGTCATTATTTAAATCTTAAGTACATTCTAGATTTAAACTAATGAATTTTTCAGGTGTTATAGATGACTATAGTAGCAATCGCTTGAAAGGGAGATCACTAAGGGGATCCATGGCAGCTAGATTGATGAGGGTATCCACAACGACGACTAGTTGTGGTAAGAGAAGAGGAAAAGAGAGAACATGATGGTTTGGTTTTTCTTTTTGTTAGGTTTTATCACTTATGTATATTGGTTTATCATTGATATACTGTAGTTTATCACTATTGTATTATGGCTTACCACTGATATATATTATGCTTTTTAATACTAATATTTTTTGGATTATTACTAATGGACTTAGGTTCATCATTGATGTCCTTGGATTTATCACTGATGCACTGTTGTCTATTGTTGATGTACTAGATTATATCACTTATGTACTACAACAATTAATAAAAGTGAAAGTTATTTTTCTCATTTGGAATTTATAATTAATAAAAAGGGTCTATTTTCCTAATTTAAAAAGTGTAATCATTTATTTTAAAGAGGGCATTAAAAAGACTATTTGCCTTTATATCTCCATATTGCTTATAACATTAATTTAAATTTTTAGTGTGGACTCTTTTAAATATGGGAAGCTCTATGGTGGAATCTAAATTTATTCTCCACCAATGGAGAACGATCCAAAGGTTGCCACTCAATCTCTCTCCAATTTCTTCCACACCCAATGTAACGCCCCCCTTCTGGACGTCACAGATGTCGTTACATTCATTCGTTAAAACATTAACTTAAGCAAACTATTGTAATTAATAACATACATTTGAAATCATAGTTTGGAAAAGCATTCCCAGGATTTTTGCATACATTTTTTTTTTTATATATACAAATACAAAAATACAATTTATAAGAAATTATAATCTTTCTTAATTAAAACAATTTACTTTTCCATAGACATTGTATAAATAGTTTGCTAATATCATTTAAAAATTAAATGGTCCTTTGAAAATAGAATAAAATTTCTTTGAACATGTCTCGGCCGGCAGGCCAAACTTTTAACTTCGACAGGCCGAACTGAACCGGCAGGCCGAAGGTCACCCATCGGCAGGCCGTCCGAGGCCTTGCAAAATGGGGTTTTCAAAATTCACAAGATCGGCAGGCTGATGCTTGGCAACCGGCAGGCCGATTGGAAAATTTTGACAGTCCGACCAGTATGGTCAGCAGGCCGAATTAAAAAAAATTCTTTTTTAAAACAAGTTTTAAAACTTCAAATGCGGAAGAAAATTAATAAAAATACATTAAACAAACATTCACAAAATTTATAAAATTGTATATCCTTAAAATATAAACATACTCAAATCGAAAAATCATAAAATGTTTCTTTAAAATTCTCTTTCCTTAGCATTCTTCCATTTGCAAATCATCCTCCTTAGTTCACACGCTTGTCAGTGTCCTCCGCCTATTCCATCACTTTCTTACCCTTATCTGCAACATGATGAAAAACTTAAATAAGCTTATGCTTAGTAAGTACATGGAAATTCTCACAATTTAAAA